>SKCR01024844.1:0-136100 GCA_019454045.1 Zanthoxylum bungeanum
TTAAAAATAATCTCTCATGAGGCCATGATATTCTATTCGACTTACGTAGAACATGTGTTGTAGATCCTTCACCTAGTTGGATCTCTGGTTCCATCTCAGGTTATTTACTGTTGGGATCAAACTCATCGAGTTCAATCTTTCTAAAATTCCCACTTTCTCTCAAAAATTCCTTTTCAAGAAAAGTGGTAAAAAGAACAATAAATACATTTCGTTTCTTAGAATCGTAGAGTTGATATCCTAAATAATTTTCAGGATATCCAACGAACCTATATTTATACCCCCATGGTGCTAGCTTATCCCGTTGCACAAATCTGACGTATCCAGGACAGCCCTAATATTTAAATATCTAAGACTTGGATTTCTATTTAACCATATCTGATATAGGGTCGTAGAAACAGCTTTAGATGGAACTCTATTAAGTATGTGGGCAATAGTAAGCAAACCCCAAAGGTAATATGGAAGATCTGTATAGCTCATCATGGACCGTACCATATTTAATAAAGTATGATTTCTTCGCTCAGACACGCCATTGTGTTGAAGAGTTCCCGGTGGCTATATTGGGTGAGAATCTCATTCTCCCTTAAATAATTTCTGAATTCGTCACTCATGAATTCACTGTCTCGATTTGATCGAATGCACTTGATGAATTTCCTGGTTTTTTTTCAACTTCGTTTCGAAATATTTTTAATTTCTTAAATGTTTCCGATTTATGTCTCATCAAATAGACATATCCATATCTTGACTTATCATCCGTGAAAGTCACGAAGTATGTTGAACCATCATGAGCGATATGATTTAATGGACCACACACATCGCTATGTATTAGTTCCAATAAATTTTCATCACAGTGTCCAACACCAAGAAAATGGGCTTTTGTCATTTCCCCTTGGATACATGACTCACAAATCGGATAAGGATCTAAGGTAGACGTCTAACACCTTAACCAATTTTGATAGACGTCTAACACCTATGTAGCCCAATCGCATCTATCATAATTCAGTATTATTTAATTCAGATCTTTTATTTGTATTTCCCTCTACATTAAAGACATATATATATATATATGTGTGTGTGTGTGTGTGTGTTTCCAAAACATAGTGACCGCTAGATAAAGAACATTCACATATCAAATAGTTTTCTTTATCATATAAACATAAAACACTATCTTTAATGTTTATTTTATATCCCTCTTTATCCAATATCGATAATGATATTATTTGTCTGATAAAAGAGGGTACATAATAACAATCATGTAAAATTAATTTACATTTATTAGGGAGATCTAGAATAATTATTCCTATGGGCTTAACATCCAATGTCTTGTCATTGCCAACTCTGAGCTAGATCTCCCATTTATTCAGCCTTCTTTTAACTGTCATGACCTGCATCGAGTTACAAATATGAGTAGCACTGCTGGTGTCTAACACTCATCTATTATTTGCATATAAGTCTAATGAGATGTCAATAATAGGAAAAATACAAAGCATACATGATGGTCCTGCTTTTCCTTTCGGCTCTGGACAATCTTTCTTCCAGTGTCCCTTTTTTCTGCAGTGTAGACATTCATCACGAGCTACATGCGGTCTTGCTACTTTTTGCTTCTTGGAGTTTTTCTTTGATATCTTCTTCTTTCCCATTTTGATTTTCTTTGACTTTCTAGAAGTCTTTGAAGAGCTTGCTCTACCATGGAGGTACAAAATGAGATTGCATTTCCTCAAATCATGCTCCACCATGCGTAATATGTTATGATGTTCTTCATAACTGGCTTGCATCGAATGAATATGAAAGTTTAACATAAAGTCAGCATAAGCGCCAGTCAAAGAAGACATAATCAAATTTCGGCCTTGCCGTTCATCAATCATAATGCCCTGTCATTCCAAATGTCGGATTTGATCGATCATGTTCAAAATATGAATGCTTACCGCTCCTCCATCCTTGAGCATAGCATGGAATAATTCCTTATATCTATGATATATTTCAATTTCTTGATTTGTTTCAAACAAATCCTTGAGTGTTCTCATAATGCTCCAAGCATCTGGTACCTCTATGTACTGTCTTAGCAAATCTAGAACCATCGATCCTAAAATGTAGGATTTCACCATTAGGTTATCATCCTTCAATTTGTCAAAAGTTTCTCGCTCTTCAGGAGTGGAATCAGGATCGATTTCAACAAGCAATGGATTGATTGTCACATAGCTCAATTCTTCGAACTCCAAGACAAAGCGAATGTTCATTTCACATTCAAAATAATTCTCGGCTCCTTTCAATTTATTAGAGTCCAAAAGTCACGCTAATAGATTTACGGAAGCCATCTACAAGAAAATAATTAAACAGTAGCATAATATTTTTCCTTTCTGGAATTTTAAATCTATTAGTGCCCTCCCACTATTTTACGTAATTCTGTGATCTCTTTTAATGGAAAAATAGAAATTTGACTATCAAAATTTCATAGCGGGAAGTAGATCACATGACATTTACTCCAGCCTCACACTATCGACGGTCTTGGCCTTTATAAACTCATTAGGTAGACCTCCAAAGTCAATCACATTCATGTGACTCCTAGTTTGGTCCTCAATCATTTTTTATCCTCACAATAATGACAATATTGGGTGACTACGTTAACTCAGCACACTATATCTAATGTTTTAACGGAGCGACCTAAGTTCCGAGCACTTATACCCTCACACTATCGACGGTCTTGTGCATAAGTAGTAAGAACTCGTTCATCTCTGTATTGAAAAGACGGACCATCTAATAATGCTCCATTAATTATTAATATCATTACTTAATTAAAATAATCACCTAATCACAGAAGATTTATGACAATCAAGTCATTAATATAATTGGGTCAGAATAAACATTTTAATTTAAAACATGCAATGCATATCCAATATGACTTATGCATAATTAAATTAAAATACAGAGGCATATATTCAAATACATGTCAAACATGCAACATGTGTTGTGTGGTTAAGACCTGGGCTGATATCATTCTGTTGGGGGTGGAAGTGGGACCCCTAGGATCAGATCGGTGTCCTGCACAGAGAAAGTGGGTCTAACCCGTGGATATCTAATATGAATGTATTTTGAAAATATTTTATGGAAAATTGCATTCCGTTACGAGTCCGTAGGAAAAAATGGGGACCAAATTGGAGTCCGAAAACTCCGGAATAGAGAAAATAAAGTTTCAATGCTCATGAGCATCAGCTCTCGGAGTGTCGCGACGCACAGGCTTGGGAGCCGCGACGCCCAATCTGTGAGAGCCAAGCGTCGCGACGCCCAATGGTTAGCATGGCGATGCCCTCATCTTTGAAAGTTGAGTGTCGCGATGCCTCCTTGTGTAAAATATTGGCAGTGTATAAAATTGATTTGAAGGTAAATTGATGACACAAACCAAATTGATGGTAAATTGATGGATAAATTTACCTTCAAATCAATTTTATACACTTCCAATTTTCTCTAATACTTCAATACACCTAAAATCCAATTTTAGCATCAAAACCAACATCAACACATGTTATACAATAAACATACATATATTCTAAATACATATATGCATTAGTTTGAATCAAAACACAAACCAAATTAGAATCCCATAATGAAATGACTTATGAACAATTATAGGTCACTCAAAGGTGGTCAAGTGATTCTAGAATGGTAGCCATAGTGATGAACACTAAAAATTGTATATTTATTAAAAGAAAAATTAATCATTTTACACTTATAGTTTCATTAATCATCTTAATTAAACACATTTGTAAAATAATAATTATATTTGTGTTTATCGCGATTTTTATATTTTGTGTAGGTGAAATAATACTTTGGATGTATATCTAGGGAAATGGACTTGATATTTGGATTTTGGAGACCAGAAATTTAATAGGGCGGTATAATAGTGTACAACTTCAGAAATTCCAACCATGCATAATTTTCGTATTTTGGACATCACTTTTTACTCCGATATCGGATTGAAGTGATTCCAGTTCCAGATGAAAGATGACTCAAAGATCTACAACTTTATTGTTCACAAGAGTTTCTAATTCTGAATTTTCAAGACCGAAATTGATGACAAATTCAAAGTGTGTTATATGTAATTATTAAAGTCATTATAAAAAAATAAACAACAAATGGAAAATGACAATCTAAAATTGTCAAACTTATACCAAACATGCCAGAAAATGATGGAGAAATTAGTGGAGAAAGCTTGCAAAATTTCTATAAATGAGGTGCTCTGTACCTCATTTTCCTTAGCTTCATTCACATGATTCTATCTGAAATTTTGTGAAGGGATCCGGCTCTCGGGTTTTTTTTTTATTTTCTTTAAAGCTTTCTTGTATTTTCTTTTTCTTTCAGTAATATAATTATGTGTGTTTTTATTCAAATTATGAGTAGCTAATTTCTTTTTGCTGGGGAAAATAGTGAAGCTTTTAAAATGAAAATATAGATTAATCTCAATTATATTATAATATATAAATTATAATCTAATGATTAATACTTAATTTAAATCTGGATTAATTATTGACAAACTTTGATACCGCCTATATGGCTGGTTTTATTTGGCATAAGTGAGTACCTAACTGGATTTGTTATAAACAAAAGTTATCACCGTCTTTATGTCTGGTTTTATATGTTTTGGTATAATTAATTCATGAAATAAATTAATTTTGGTAATAATGACAATTTATATATTATAAAAAGTGATATTTCAATATTTAAAATATTAAAAGTGGATCTCATAATCCCAACATTTTATTTTATTATTGCAGTTTAAATTAAAATTTACAATCACTTCAAACAATCCAGTCTTTTTTATTTTTCACTCAAATTATTATTTTATTTTACTAAAGTTATTCCCTGTGGATCGACTCTCATCTTACTGAGTTATTTTATTACTTTGACACTCTTATACTTGGGAGTAAAGAACCACTTTTTGAGCGTGTCAAGTTCTTGGCGCCGTTTCCGGGGAATAAATTTAGTAGATAGAATAATCGTTGTAATTATTTTTATTATTTTTTCTTTTTTCTTTTCTTTTATTTTTATTTTATTATTTATATATATATATATATATATATATATATATATATATATATATATTTGTGGTTATATTTTCTGCATCTCATTTTCTTTTTTCTTTTTGTTAGTTTTAATTTTAATTTAATTTTTTTTCTTTTTTCACTTGTTTATTATTTTCTTTTTGTAAGTATTGTATTTTTATTTTTAAATTTTACCCTATAGTTTGCATTTAAGTTGCATGAAACACTGGTATCGATCATTTAGTGGTAAATTAAATAGAGAGTCTCAATCACTTCATCATCTGTCAAAATGGCTGATAACCAAAATGAAAATCCACCTCAATTGATCAGGAAGAAAATGAGTCTCAGCATGGCGATCTTAATCATCCTAGGACACTCAGACAATTCATGAATCCCGCTAGGACAGGATCATCATCTTGCATTGTTTTTCCCTCAGATGCAGCACGTTTCAATTTTAAGCCAGGTGTCATCCAACTTTTACCCACATTCCACGATCTAGAATCAGAAAATCCTTATTAGCACTTAAGAGAATTTGAAGAGGTATGTAACACTTACACATATCAAAATTATAACATGAAAAGTTTTTTCCCTTTTCTTTAAAGGATAAAGCTAAAATTTGGCTGCAGAACCTTAGGTCAGGATTCATCAGAACATGAGATGATTTACAAGAACAATTCCTTAAAAAATTCTTTCCCCCTCACAGGACAAACTCCTTTAAGAGGAGAATCACGACTTTCACACAAGAATCAGGGGAAACACTTTACCAATATTGGGAGAGGTTTAAAGAGATGTTAAATATTTACCCACATCATGGGTTTGAAACATGGAGACCGGTTGCCTACTTCTACGAGGGTTTAACACCCCAAGGTAGACAAGTAGTGGAGATGATGTGCAATAATGAATTTAGGGATAAAAATCCCGAAGATGCACTAGATTACCTAGAACACATAGCAGAGAATGCATAAAAATGGGACACAGTTGGCACTTATGAGTCATCTGTAAAACCACAACCATCTGGTAGAGGTATGTTTAACCTTATGGGAGATCATGACCTTTTTGCTAAGTATGCATCTCTTGCTAAAAGAAATTGAGGCATTAGAAATAAGGAAAAGTGATCATGTCAAGTCAGTTCAAGAAGTCACATGTCAAATCTGTAATTCAAATGAACATGTCACACAAGTTTGTCCAACTTTGCCAGCCTTGCAAGAATGTCTCCATGACCAAGTCAGTTCCATAAACACTTTCAATAGCATACTCCCAAACCTATAATTTCTGGTTGGAGAAATCATCCAAACTTTAATTACAAGAATGATAACCAATCACAACCATCGCAACAACCTCCCCAGGTATACCAGAACTTCCGAAATTCCTAGAATTATGCACCATAGGTCCCACCGCTTAGGAAAACCCTTGAGGATACCTTGCGTGCATTCATTGAGAAGAAGAAAGCCATCAATAACCAAAATGTGCAAACATTGATTGATCTGAAAGATACTTTCTCCAAAATCACATCTACTTTGACCATTAATGAGAAAGGAAAGTTTCATGCCCAACCACAGTAAAATCCTAAGAGTCATCAAAACCCTCACGAGGGTAGTTCTGGTAGTCAACTCATAGACCAAGTCAAATATGTTACTACTCTTCGTAGTGGTAAGGTCATCCACATACCTATTCTTGAACCTCACGAAACTGAAAATAAATCAGATTCAGAGGGTAAGGAAAGGGTTGATGAACCATTACCCGTCGTTGATGATAATAATTTCTCTCATACACCTTCATTTCCTCGGGCATTAAAAATAAAGAAATTGAACCATTCCACAGAGATATATGAAATATTCAAACAAGTAAAGGTCAATATTCCTTTGATAGATGTCATCCAACAAATATCATCTTATGCCAAATTTCGGATAGACTTATGCACCGGTAAAAGAAAACATCAGGTAAGAAAGAAAGCTTTTCTAGCTGAACAGGTAAGTTCCAGTCTCTCAACCAATAATGCATTACAATACAAGGATCATGGTTGTCCAACTATTTCATGTATTATTGGAAGTCAAAAAATTGAACATGATTTGCTTGATCTTGGAGCCAGTGTCAATTTTCTTCCATTTTCGATTTACCAACAACTTAATATTGGTAAGTTAAAACCAACCTCAACTATTCTTTTACTTACCGATAGATCAGTCAAGGTACCGAAAGGAATTATGGAAGACGTGTTATTATAAGTCGATAAATTCATATATCATGTGGATTTTATTATCTTGGAAACACAACTTGTAGCAGACAGTTATAAGCTGATTCATGTAATATTTGGTTGTCCATTTTTTAGCAACAGCTAATGCTTTAATTAATTATAGGAATGGAATCATGAATTTATCTTTTGGCAATATGACGTTGAGCTTAATGTTTTTAATATGTGCAAACAACCATATGATGAGGACATTGAAGATGAGAGCATGGACCTAATTGAACCAATTGTGGATGAATATATTCAGGGGAGTTTATCTGATCCTACGAAAAGTTGTACAACTAATTTTCTTAAATCAAGTACGCAATTAGATTCAGATATTTCTAATGATTCTTTACTTGATTCTACACAGGTACTGGAAGACGATGAAGGAAAACAAAATTTTGAGGAACTAGGAACACTTGAAGAAGAGAAACATGAAGAAGCACCCAAATTGGAATTGAAAACTTTGCCAGAAGTATGCATTTCTTGGAGATAAACAAACTTACCCTGCGGTAATTTCTTTTTCTTTGACTAACGATCAAGAAGGTAAGTTGTTAAATGTATTGAGAGAACATAGACAGAGAATTGGATGGACTTTAAAAGATATAAAAGGCATTAATCCTTTAAAATGGACACGCAAAATATATTTCAAAGATAATGTCAGGGCACGTCAACCACCCAAAAAAATGTTAAACCTGTACAAGAAAGAAATGGTCAAAACGGAAGTCCTTAAATTTCTTGATTCATTCATCTCTTACATACTTGGTTTGGAGAAAAGCATATATGCTAAGAAACATAGAGCTAAATAATTAGGTGTTTGTTATAAATGCGCATGTTGGACGTGCAACACTCGTTGTCATTCTTTAGGAATGATGTCTAATAATTGTGAAGAAATAAATCAACCCATTAGAGATGGCTTGAGTAAGGAGTCATTAGACAATATATCATTGACTTTTGAGACGTATCCTATTGGATATGATAGATTGATTCGCAACTTACATATAAAATTTCAAAAGAAAGACAATAATACAGTCTCGGGAATCTGACTTTAAAAGACCCAATTTGATAATTTATTAGAAAATTGGATGGGAAGCATATCTTCGACCCATAGAGGGCGTTCAAGCCGTTACTGGACGTAAAACCAGAAGAAGATGTGAGCCACAATCACAACTATCAGTACATATCATTTACTATTTTTATTTACTTATATTGTTTTAATACGTAACCTTTCTTTCTAGTAGCAGTATTGTAGATTCAATTGTCAATTCCACACTAACCAGGTGATGTCTTCTAAACTCTACTTCTTCGTATTCAGATATTAGGGATAATGTCTCAAATTGGTTGGGGGAGGGGATAGTTGACTAGTTAGTTTTCATTTTTATGTTTTGTTGCTGTGTTTTTTCATTATTTTTTTATGTTTAAAAAAAATTATTTTATGTTATTTTTGCTTTGTTGTTATTTTGTGTGTAAAAATATATATTTGTTTTGATTTTCTTTTGTGATTTAAAAAAAACTACACACAAACTAACAATAATTTTTTGACTAACCAAGTGGAATTGTTGTTCAGAGATGGCTGTGTAAGGAGTTTTCGCTCCTGAGACGCAACTCAAAATAATTCGTAACAAGTTATTTTTGTTCCTTTCTTTTTGAATCATTTAAATTTGTGAATTCTCCATAATAAATTTGATCTTTATATGCTCATTTGACAGGTGTTATCAACATACACGGTAACATATAAGCATGGGTTATAAGTGAAAATTTTGTAATATTCAGTTCTCTAGTTTGTTGGAGGAATCACCTAAAGGCAGTGAAATTAGTATTTTTTATTCAAAAAAATCTAACCATGCTCTTACTTAGTAACCAGACATCTTGCCTTAGCAAGCAGTGATTGTTCGCGTAAAATGGTAGAACTTGGGTTAGTTTAAAAAAAAATAAAAATGTGTGTGAATAAGTTCGATTTCGTAGCCTCTTTAACTTGAGAAATTAATTTTGTATGGGTGTTTTAACACTTAGTGCCTTAAGGCCAACTGGTCTGGGAGTCACTGGCCCGAAACTCGTTACATGGGTTAAAGAGAAAGCTTAAGGAAATCGGACACTTCTTCTTTTTAATATATGAGATCTGAGAAATTAAGTCTGTATGGGTGTTTTAACATCTAGTGCCCTAAAGCCAACTGGTTTGGGAGTCACTGGCCCAAAGCTCTCTATAAGGATTGAAGATATATTATTATTTTAAAAAAATTATTTATAAAAAAATTTTCATTGTCAAAAATGTGTGAATTCTGATATAACTCTAAGACAAAAATATTACTCTTTTTCAACAAAACTTGTGATTATTGTGGGCATAATGAATTGATTGATACTTTCTCTTATAGGTGTATGATAGAAGGGTAAAAAGTACAGGAGAATTTGCTTATTTGATTATTTAGAAAGAAAGAAAACAATTACTAATTTGGATAAGAATTTGTTTTTTTAAGTTTTCGCTTAAATTACTAGGGACTAGTAATAAGCTGGTTGGGGGTGTGATGAACACTAAAAAGTGCACAATTATTAAAAGAAAAATTAATCATTTTACACTTATAGTTTCATTAATCCTCTTAATTAAACACATTTGTTAAATAATAATTATATTTATGTTTATTGTGATTTTTATATTTTATGTAGGTGAAATAATAATTTGGATGCATATCTAGAAAAATGGACTTGATATTTGGATTTTGGAGGCCAGAAATTTAATAGGGCGTTCTAAAAGTGTACAACTTCGGAAATTCCAACCCTGCGTAATATTTGTATTTTGGACATAAATTTTTACTCCGATATCGGATTGAAGTGATTCTAGTTCCAGATGAATGAAGACTCAAATATCTACAACTTTATTGTTCATAAGAGTTTCTAATTAAGAAGTTTTCATGACCGAAATTGATAAAAATCCAAAGTGTGTTATATGTAATTATTAAAGTCATTATAAAAAAATAAACAAAAAAATAGAAAATGACAATCTACAATGGTCAAACTTCCACCAAACATGCTTGTGTGGATAAAATGGTGGACGAAATGGTGGAGAAAATGATGGAGAAATTGGTGGAGAAAGCTTGTAAAATTTCTATAAATAGAAGTGCTTTGTAGTCTGTGCCTCATTTTCCTCAGCTTCCTTCACACGATTCCCTCTGAAATTTTGTGAAGGGATCCAGCTCTTATGTGTTTTATTTTCTTTAAAGCTTTCTTGTATTTTTTTTTTCTTTCAGTAATACAATTATGTGTGTTTTTATTCAAATTATGAGTAGCTAATTTTTTTTTTGCTGAGGAAAATGGTGAAGCTTTTTAAATGAAAATATAGATTAATCTCACTTATATTATAATATATAAATTATAATCTAATGATTAATACTTAATTTAAATTTGGATTAATTATTGACAAACTTTGATACCACCTATATGGCTGGTTTTATTTATTTGGCATAAATGAGTACATAACTGGACTTGTTATAGAAAAAAGTTATCACCGCCTTTATGGCTGGTTTTATATGTTTTGACATAATTAATTCCTAAAATAAATTAATTTTGGTAATAATGATAATTTATATATTATAAAAAGTGATATTTCTATATTTAAAATATTAAAAGTGGATCTTCTAACCTTCAGTATTTTATTTTATTATTACAGTTTAAATTAAAATTTTCAATCACTTCAAACAATCCAGCCTTTTTATTTTTCACTCAAATTATTATTTTATTTTACTAAAGTTATGTGGATCGACCCCGGTCTTACCGGGTTATTTTATTACTTCGACACTCTTATTCTTGGGAGTAAATAACTACTTTTTGAGCTTGTCACATAGCTCTAGGCTTTAATCTAGAGTTCCAAACTCTAATTAATTGTTATATGTCCAACATGAACATATTTTGACTCAATCACAAGCATATTGTGTTTATACTGTAACACCCCGGTAGCCCAACAACTACTAAGTTAGGAATGGTATAATACATGTTATATGATCATATGGAATTGTGTATTAGGCTCATGAAATTACTTTAAGCTGATTCGATAAATTCTTTATAGTACCGATACGGAATTCATTCTAAGGTTTAATGCGGACAACTTTTAGTATTCGGATTATAACTTTCTCATACGATATCCGATTTATATAAATTTTATATCATCGAAAAACTAGGACCAAGATCTACAACCTTCATGTTAGATATTCCTTCAAATTCGAAATATAAACATATCGCAAATGCAACTCAAATTCGGATGAAAAGTATATATGGACTAAACTGGAAAATTCTTAAAATATTAAACATTTTTCATCATTTAATGTTTTGCATTCTGCCCCTAGTATAAAAGAGTACTCTATTGCACTCAACCCTCATTTTGTGAAGAAGTAGAAATGTGAGAGAGGGATAGAAGTGCAGAAGTTCCATTAGTTTCTTCAACCAAATTTAAGGTAAATTAAATGCTTAATCACAAATGTAAGTTAGGGAATGAGAAAAGAGAGGTTTGAAGACTCTAGTAGTAAAGAAATAATTGAAACCAAGGTGAGTATGACTTGAGCCAAATCCTTGATATAATGAGTTTTGATGATTGTGGTGTGTATGATTGTGGTGTGTATGATTGGGTGTGCTAGATGTTGTTTACATGATTATTATGTTTGAAAGTTAATAATTTGAGAACCCCCAAATTATGAAATCCCTAAGTGTGAATTTGAGTTGGAGTTTATAAATGGTTATGATTTGGTTTTGAGATAATGTTTAAGAGTGGAATTGATGATATGTAATGTATTTGTTATGGTTGTAGCTTGTATGATGTTGAGGAAATGATGTATGAAGTGATTTCAATTTCAGTGCTGAAAAATAGCATTGTGTCGCGACGCGTGCTGGAAAAATAGGTTTTGGATTTGTGCTGGGCTGGGCGCGTCGTGACCCCGGATGGGCAGCGTCGCGACGCGTGAAGCAGAGGATGGTTACTACCTCACCCATTTGCATGCGCGTCGCGACGCCCAAAGTCTGTGTTGCGACGCGTGACACTTTTTCAGGATATATTTTTAATCATTCCAGTTTTATCCTAAGATGTTTGGGGGCACTCTAAGGGCTTTGTATATATGAGTAGACATATGATAAGTCATACCATAATTGTAAACATCAACCATTGATTGTATATACTTTTCTATTTATTGCAAGGAAAACTAACGATTTCTTTGGCCTTAGATCATCGGCCGGACACTTGGAGATTACCTACACCGCATACCGTACCCGAATTATCATAGCACTGTGAGTGGATATTTTTATTTTATATGGGAGTATTTATTTCAGAATTTCAATTATGTTTTCAAATTACAATTTTACATATCTGGATTTGATTAATTTATACTTGAAATTATTGATTTCAAGCGAATTGAAATTATGATTTGAACTTGTTTTCAGATTAATGCTTTGATGATGAAAATGATTTCGAAGGTATGATTTTATGATTTTGAAGGCATGGGGGAAAAACCCACCTCAAATGTAACTTGATACAGATATGGAATTGACGGATATTGATAACCAATCCAGATATAGATGTGTGCACACGGGATACAGGACTAGATATGACAGATGCCTCCAGATCCTGGGTATTGGGCTAAGGGACGACGAGACGTAACGTCCCTAGACCCGGATTTCATGGATATGTTAATGGCACTGATAGCACCACTATTTACTGGTTTAGTGACTTGGGGGACTGTGTGTACAACGCCCCAAGACCACGAGATTATGGTACAGATTGACAGTTGATTTTACATATGATTTACATATGATTTTGTGAATGTTTTTCACAAAGGCTTTTGGAAAGAAAATCACGATTTATAATTTATAAATTCAGAGATGGACTTTTGAGACATGACTTTTTAAAGAGAATAGTTTTATTAAAGGAGTTATTAAGAGAACTCGCGATTTAGAAAAATTCCAGAAAATATCTTCAAAACAGAAGAGACTGTTTCTTGAAATGATTTTGGTTTTGGAACTATGGATTTTATAAAGTATAACAGTTTCGTTTTAAACTGTCCACTCACTAGGTCGTTCAAACGATCTAACATCCCCACTCCCAGTATTTTATTTTGCAAGTAAATCTGAAGGACGAGCTCGAGAGGATGGATACCGATGGCAATTACTTGGGTGTTGAGTCCACTAGGTTGAGTCCAGAAGGCAGCATAGTCAGAGTCTAGTAAAAGTTGCATGATATATGTTGCATAATATCAGTCTTTGAGTGTGTTAAACATCATATTTGTAGTGTAATGTATTTGTGAGTTCATTGTATGGAAACATGAGATACATTTCTATGAGTATTGAGTTGGGCATTGGACCTTATGCATGAATTTATATTTATGATGAGTTTGACAGTATTGATCAGTCAGATGGTTTGAGGCTCAGGGGGATAGTACGGCCTATTCTCAGCCGGTAATATCTTCCGGATTGGGGATGTTACATATACTTTCAAAGTATATATACAGAATTAATTAGACACGTCATGATAATCGGGGTGTTACACAAAATTAGCAAAATCAAATTATTCAGTTAATTAAGTTCGGTTCAGGTTTTTAGTTAAAAAAATCAAACAATTATTTTTAAAATAAAAAATTATATGTTCCGTTTGATTTTTCGTTTCTATTCGATTTTTTGAGTTTCATTTTCTTTTGACCACCTCTAAAAAATTATATATGATCGATTTAGGAAAATTAGACCAATTGTCGATATCTTTTGATAAAAATGGGTCAAAATGACTTTTATACTTTAAATAAGATAATCAGTCATATTTATGACCCCAGTTATATTAGTTACCTTAATCACTTTGTCGATCCTCAATCATATTGAACACAGTCATTATTGTGACTTCAATCATATTACTAGGCCTTAATCAAATTATCAAGCCTAAGTTATATTAAGCATAGTCGTAATTGTGACCTCAGTCACATTACTGACCCTCATTAACACTTTTGAACTCAATCACATTAGTTATCTCAGTCATATTGTCGACTTTTAGTCACATTACGCACAATCATTAGTCATATTACACACAATCATATTTGTGACCTCATCCGCATACAAAAAACTAAAAAGGAATTAATATTTAGTGTGCATTTAGAATAAATATAAGTGCTTTCAAAATATAGTGTCCAAATGGGAGGTAAGAGGTTAAAAAAATATATTTGGACTTGTATACTCCTTATTGTTCACGTGAATAGTAATTTATTTAAAAAAAAAATTATTTTATAAGGTAAAATGGAGAAAAAAATTATGTTAAACCTCTTATTAATAAAATAAATATGAATACTTAAAATAGGAAACAAAGTAAGAGATAGTGTGTTTCTATAATAAATGATAGTGTGATCTATAATAAGTGATGAAAAATATGATGTTAGACTGCACATTTACAAATTATTGAATCAGTAAAGATGTGTATGGTTCAATGGGGTAATATCTCCTCCATTATTCATGACCTGCAAACAAGTAGTAACTACCCCCTGCTCCACCATACTACAATGTTTCGGGAAAAAATGTTTGCAATCCTTCAAGCCCTGGCGATTTTATTGGATGCCTCTGAGTTAAAGTTTCCATAATATATTCCTTAGTAAAGGTTTCCATTAGCTTGGCATTCATTTCCGCTGTAACTCGAGGGATGATAATCTTGTTGGGGTTTTATAAGGAATTACGGGTTTGCGCAGCGGAGCAAATACGCTTTCGCTTGAATTCACCTAATATCAAATATATCGGATACATATAAATTTCTACCGGCCATATCCTCACAACTTTGGCACGTTCTCGGATATAGTCGCAGAAAATTTATCGATAAGTGGTATTAACAAGACGGACCAGTTAATATGCATCAAATACATATTAAATTAGAAACCTTATTTTAAATATGGATTTTCCGCAAAGATGTTTATTCTTTATTTAATCAAATTAAATAAATACATGCATGCATTAAAATCAAGATTAAAGTGAACATTGAATTTTAAAGGCATAATCATATATCATGGTTCTAGAATCAAACTCGCTCTGATACCATTTTTGTTGGGGTTTTATAAGGAATTACGGGTTTGCGCAGCGGAGCACGGAAAACTTAATTTTCCAATTTCAAAAGTTTTTCTTGTATTAATTAAATAAACATATTTATTTAATTAACCAATACTTAAAATCTGAAATTTTAAACCAAGAAATCATATTTCTTATAATTACCAAATTACCCCAAAGTTTTGCAATTAATTATTTTGGTAATTAAAATGTCAAATACATATTTAATTGATTCCAAATCAATCCCAAAATAATTTATACAATTTGAAACATAAATCAGAAACTTTTCTAGAATCTCGAAACAGCCCAGAATATTTCCAGAATTATGAAATCTGCCCAGATTTTTAATTAATTGAAATTTGACCCAATTTGTTCAAAACACATCAAGATCAAATCCAATCAATCCCAAATTTTACATACATCAAAAATACATCAAATTATAACATATATATGAAAAGCCCCAAAATTTGAATGGGTTAAGAATCCTAATTTCACAAATTACTCAAATTTCATAATTTACATTAAATTGACAAAATTCAACACTTTAATCATCCAATTACCACACCAATCAAGTCTCACCATCATGAAATTAATCAAGAACAATTCTAGGTCAATTATGAATGGCTAATTAACTCTATAATGGCAACTTTAATTTTCTAATTAATTTATTAAGCTTAATTACAATAATAAGCAAATAAATTAATCATACACGTTTAACATCCTCAAACAAGCTTCCAACAAATTTAATTACAAACTTAAGAGTAGAGAGATCAATCTTAGCAACACAATTGAAGATAAGATTAATAGAAATATTTTCTATCTTGAAGAAAAGTGATGAATACTTACAAAATTTCCAAAATTAAGCTTTCTCCTTTTGATGATTTTCCTTCAAAAGCTCTCAACTCACTTTGTAAATTTTTTTGAACTTGTGTAAGTGTGAAAAAAAGAAACAAAATATTTTTGTTATACAATTTCCCTTTTGGTCGAATTTGGCTTACAAAATAAACAACAATTATTTATTTTTTTCAATATTAATTGGTCCACATTTTAACAAAATTAAAGACAACCTTTACCTTTAATAAAGTGAAATAAAATGTGTGCCAATGATATCAAGCCAAATAAAAACTAAATCATTACATAAGATATTAATTTATTTAATTAAATTAATTATTTAATATTTAAATAATTAAATACAAATATCCTAATATATGTATTATATTTACTTTAAATATTGAAATACATATATGTTAATGATATATGTCAAATATCACAATTTGATATTTTATTAATGTGTATTTAATAAAATCAAGTATTAAATACAAATACACATTAATTCGAAAATGACCGTTAGGTCCCGATTGCATGTATTTTTCGTTTAACCATTAAACAAGTTATAAATAATCAGTATTATTCATAATTGTTGCCCTAGTGCTCTACGAGTATATTTCATTAGTGAGACTCTCTAGATTTAGGAATATCTGTCACGCAATCAAATTTCGTGTCCATAATTCATCCACCCGTAAATTATGACGAACACTGATAAACTCACTGAATCATACAGGTCGAGGTCACTGCATACGTAAAATTCCTCCATCACATATATCCGGATAATTCCAGAGATATAGATACAAACGTCAAATCTCTATAGTTATAATCACATCGACGTTTCTATTAGCAATCTCTCAAAAACACTTAGAACTAATTTATACAATGTACTACGGGCCCATGGATTTAACAGAGTGCTAATTCCATATTGAATATCTATGCTATGTACACATAGCTGATGGATCCTTTCTTGATACACACATGATATCTTGAGCATCAGTCCACACCCAACAAACAGGCGGGGGTCTGATCTAAATAGATCGGCGATGTGACTGTCATCTAAGTGTGGAGGAACAACTCAGATATCCACAGTGGTATTGTAGGCACTGTATTTTTACATAAAGCCCGATGATGAGCCTTGTATGGAGGCACTACCCGATAAGTTGAGGAAGTCACGTGAAATGGACGTCGGAAGGAAAAATTCAAAAATTAATACATTATCAAATTTAATTCATTTGTTTAGCCTCGGGCTCACTTGATTGATCTATGTTTTAAATGTTAGCCTCGGCTCAAAACCCCCGCACCCATCCAAAACTCATGCAACCCTTTTAGGCCCACACGCCCAAGCCCAAGCCAAAACAATTTAATCACATGTAACATATGCCAAATCCCTCCAAATCCCTTTCCAAATTAAAAAATATTTTGAATCCAATTCCCACCAAAATTACACAAATTCTTTCCCTAAATAAATTAATAAAATATATCCATTCTTTACATGATTTATTTCCTTACTTGAGAAACCCTAGCACACCATTATAAAAACATAACACTATCAAACCTTAGCTCTCTCTCTTTCCCTTAGACTCACACGACCTCCATCTCTCATCTCTCTTTAAACAACTTTCGGCAGTACACAAAACATAGAAAATAAAAGACAAAACCATAATCTCTCATATCTCTCTTCTACCTCTCTCACGCCTCTCTCCTATCTCTTGCCACTCACAAACACACACGTCAAAAACCCTAAACTAATAACCACACACTCGGCAACCCTAACAAACTCCCTTAAACACACGCACACCTTCAACACGCACTCACGCACACAGACCACTCACCCAAAACCAATACACAAAGCAAAACACTCTCTCGACTCATATCTCTCTCTCATTCGGTAACACAGCTCTCTCATCTCTCGCCAGAAAACATAAACCCTTGAAACAAATCAGCCACAATCGAAGCCACACAAACCAAAGTTAACGACAACACATATCACCTGCCATAAAAAAATAGCCTTAAGCCGAATTATCATCAAGCCAAAGCAGCAGCCCCTCCACAAACAAACAAGAAAAAAAATGCAATAAACCGAGAACCACCAAACACGTCAAACAGCACCCTTCACCCTTCACAAAAATAACACACACACGACAAACCCTAAGACCAACCGACCAGATCAAATACAAACAAACAAAACCTAATACCCCACACTGACCGAAACAAACAAAAACACAAACCCTTCAAACCAGCCTTAAAACCGAGAAGAAATCAACCCTCCAGTCACCAAAAAAATCACACAAAACCAGTGATCAAATAGCCCCCTAAACCACCGAACAATCAGTCCAAAAATAGTCCCAAGATCACTCAAAACAGTAAACCAAAATCGCAGAAAAACAGCAAAGAAAACAGAGAAAATAACATCCCAAAACAGCGGAAACAGCAAATCAGCGAACTAGAAAAAAATAGCGGAGCATTAATCCTTCCGGCAACGTCTCGACGCACTCCTGAGAAGCGACTTAAAAGGTAAGACCTGAGGGCCCCTTTCTTTAATATTTTGTTATTTAATTTTTGTGTTCATTTATTGTTTGTGTTTAGTATTCTGCTATTTATTTTTTCTTGTTATTTCATTATTTATTTGTTTAGCACTGATTGTTAATGCGCATGGGCTATTTACGTCGGATTAAAGGTCCCCCCATTTGCGGGAAATGCCTGGGGGCAGCCTTTACCACAATATTTTGCCGCGCCGGACGAGGTATGCTTGGTTGGATTTGAGATACGTCCAACCTGGCATACAAGATCCCATATAGATGTCGGCCAAGTCTCTTGGTCGCATCTCTTTTCTTTATTTCGTTATTCATTTCCTGTTGTTCCTTTATTTATTTATGCATCGTTATTTAGTGCGCATGGGCTACTTACGTCGGATTAAAGGTCACCCAATTTGCGGGAAATTCCTGAAGGCAGTCTTTGCCACGATATTTTGCCACGCCGGACGAGATATGCTTGGTTGGATGTGAAATACGTTCAATCAGGCATACAAAATCTCATATAGATGTCAGCCAAGTCTCATGGTCGCATCTCTTTTCTTTTATTCCGTTATTCATTTCTTGTTGTTCCATTATTTATTTATTCATCGTGATTTAGTGCGCATGGGCTACTTACGTCGGATTAAAGGTCACCCAATTTGCGGGAAATGCCTGAAGGCAGCCTTTACCACAATATTTTGCCACGCCGGATGAGGTATGCTTGGTTGGATGTGAAATACGTCCAACCGGGCATACAAGATCCCATATAGATGTCGGTCAAATCTCTTGGTCGCATCTCTTCTCCTTTTATTCTGCCATTATTTTTCCTTTTTGTTATTTATTTTATTTATCGTATTCGTCATCACGCATTTCCTTTGTGTTATTTATTTAGTTATACGTCTTTATATTGCTTTTTTTAGTTATCGCTTCGTATTCATTCCATTAGTTATCTTTATTTATTATGCTGCATCACTTCACGTTTATTTCCATGATTGCATTGTGTTAATGCTTGAGTGTTGCCTCTTGTGGTATATCTGATGGAAACCCAGACATAAATTCCTTAGCCGAATCCGAATGGACGGTAGTGCGGTCTGTACTTGGGATACAACTCCACGTACCGCTTGAGAAACATTCACGCACGTGTTTATGTCATTATAGATGCCAGTTTTGTAATCACATTTGAACACATTTCTGAACACTACAAGAACGCACACACACTGGACATACTCCTTCTTCATATTTTATGCATGTTTGCCTATTTGGTTATTTCCTTTTTGCATCATGTGTTTAATTATCTCTCTTTAATATTAACGTTTTTACTGTTATTATTAATTTATATTATCCCGCTTCTTTTTATAATATACTTGTGGAATTATGCATTTGCTTTCATTTTTATTTATGTTTATGGGTGTGTAAATTTGTATGTTATTTGAATTATCTTGCATGTGCTGCATAAGACTTGGTTATATCATTGTGTAAACCCGTTCATTACAACTGGCATAAGTAAGGGACCATTCCGAATCCAACGATTTGAGGTCTTCCCTTGCGAGGGGCGAGTGCGACCTTAAATCATTTCTCAGTTCACACTGGGTGGAGACTCCTTTATTCTCCGGTTTAGTCTCTCGTGGGCTACTTCGTACTCCCAACGGGCCGTGAGCCCGGACAGCGTCGCCCATCTCTGTGCCTGTGACCACATTCTGGCGACCCAATCGCCCATCTCTGAAGATCCCCTAATGGCTTCCCTAAAATTACCAATGGCATCATTTCCCCTCTTTTTCCCATCTTCAAAATTTCATTGAAATCTCCAAAACACAACCACGACACTGCGAATAGGCCTGCTAATCTTTGTAATAACTTCCATGTGTGTATCTTCTTACTGTCGCTCTCCGGATGCCCATACACCCTCGTACACCTCTATAGGATGCCATTATCCCTCTGCACCAGCACATCGATGTGATGCAGGCTAAATGATTTTATACTAACATTGATTGACGAGTCCCACATAAGCGCCAATCCCCCACCCATTATGTATCTGTCTACACTAAAACAACAATCAAACCTAAGCTTTAAACTTACCGACTTCATTTGTACAGTCGTCAATCTTGTTTCGCATACGAATAAAATCTTTGGCGTATACAAATAGAGAAACTTTTGTAATGCCCTAAATATCCGGGAGTTCCCCATTCCCCAAACGTTCCAGCTCAGAAGATTTATTGGGTCCGGCGGGGCTGGGCTCCAGCCACCGCCGATAAACTTCAATTCTCAGCATGTGATTCACCTTCGCCATCGCTGATATCCCACCGTCTCTTCTTCAACTTCTGAATAGAAAACATGTTTTCATCTTCGACCCTATTTCTTTTTCCCAAGTTATGTTTTTCCTCTAAATCCATTGGTCCAACACACTTCCTGGCCCTCATCTTCCATTTCCTTTTCACAAATGTGCTACTACTAATTGGGCTTTACAGCCCAATCCCTCACTTTTACTTGGTAAGTTCCACTTTTGGCATATTTCTTTCCTCCTCAGCTCTCCCGCCTTTTTCTCCATCTTGTCACTCTCCTTAATCGGATTTTGCTATACTCTCACATCCCTGCTTTCAAGCTTGACTAAAGTCTTCTCTTGCTCATTCTCATTTTGGCAGTGCATTAAATGGTTTTCACCTGCCACTTCCACCTCAGCCTCTTCACCAGATTTCCCTCGGGTTTGCATCTCACTATGGGTCGGGTTGCTCAAATCTCTCCGATTGATCGTAGCCCGCTCCTTTTTCAATTCATCCCCTGGGAGTTTTTGTGGTTGTCACTCCCAGCACTCTCTTCCTCCTTTCGGACCCTCCCTTTTCCTTTCCCTAGCTGGAATTTCCCTTTTTGAAGTGCTTTTAACCACTATCCATATGGGAATAAGTGCTGAGGTTGTCCTGTGTAGTTCTTGCATTCCCTGAATTGATGCCCCAAACATCCACACAAGTAACAGAACTCAGGAAGTCGTCCATATAGCAGCGGCATGATAACATCTTCATCTCCCTCCTGCTCTAATCTTATAAATTTTTTCAGAGGCTTGGTTATGTCTATAGAAACTCTAACTCGGATATATTTCCCTAAGCATTCTCCCTCATCGTCTACCCAAATATTTTCCACTCTCCCAACTTGACTCACCAGCTCTTCTACAGTATCTTTATGCATACACATGATTGGAACATTATGTACCTACACCCAAAAGATGCCATGGACCATTAAGGCCCCCCGGCTCACTGAGCACCATTAAGGCCCCATCATGATGCCATGGACCCCCTGCTATAATTCGCCGTTTGTCTACTTCGGCCCCGAATTTGAACATGAAGATATTGTCCCCCAGACTTTCAATTTTAACTACCTTAGTAGTTCTCCATAGCTGCTGCATTGCCAATCTCAATCCCTCTCCATTGATAGTCTTGTGTTGGAGGATTTTTCCAACTAGACATCCTGCAAGTATCTTCACATCGTCTTATAAGTTTCTATGTATCCATCTTATGCAGATTTTATCCACTTCCTGTATTGCTCTCCTACTAGATGGGATTTAGTCTTCACACTGAACTAACCATATATTTTCAGGCAGCTCCCTTGTTACCACTATACTCGAAAATATTAACTAAGAAATAAGAAGCCGAAGCCCCTACTTCCCAGGGGCACTGACTACCCACAAAACCGGAGGAAAGATAGCTTGGATTAACTAATGCTTGATTTCACATCCCTATTTTTTTTTTCTCAAGTATAGATAGAATGACATTTTTATCTAAAATCATGAATTTGTCCTCTTCTTGAAAGAAAACAATTTAGGTCTACAACTTTGAGGGGGAAAAATCTTCAAAATTGCCCTAAATTGATAATTTTCTCATTTTGGTGATAGGGTTAGTAAAAAAATTATTTAGGTAAAATAAATTCAGAAACTAGTGGAATCTCAACATATGGATATGAGACAGGCTGTGAAACTGAAAAGTATGCTCCTTTCATGTCCTTAAAAAATTGAAATATTGAACCTTCATTAAATTAAACACTTGTAGGTGGTTATTAGAGAATAAATTGAAGTCGGAAATTAAAGCCTATTATGTGTTATTATCTCGAATTTTAGCATCCTCAAAAAAAAAAAAAGTGTACTTTGTTATAACATGTAACAACCAATCTTTTAATGTTGGACCAAGACTAAGACTTAGCATCAATGCCCTAAAAAAAAGACCCAATGTGACCCTAACCATGCCCCGATGATATATGTTCTCGTCGTTACACTGTATTAGTTACCCACTTGCCGGTGTGTCGAGCCACAGTAGGCCGAATTGAATTGACCAAGAGTTATAAAAAAAAAAAAAAAAAAAAAAAACTTGAAATTGATACTGGTGTAAGGGCCAAGGGAGGACCCCTTTCAAAAGTTTGATCATGTCAAGTTATTTAATAGGCCAAAAACTTAAAGTTGGGGAAGTCATGTTTTGTTGGAAATATTTTTGTGTGCCAATTGGGGCATGTGGGGATAAGATTGTCCTTGAGATTGAATAATTTGGTCACTTCATTAAATTGATGTGGCACTTATGATTATTACTGATTTTTGGTGGGTTCAATACAAGCTTACCCTATTCAATACAACATTATCAATCATTTATTATTATTATTATTATTATTATCATTATTATTATTTTATTATTATTTTTTTTTTCCCTTGAGGTTGACACTTGGACAAATAAGTAAACAATCATTTTTTTTTTTTTTGAAAATAAGTAAACAATCATTAAACTCATTAAACCAATTTTATTTTTCCTTCTCTCTCACTTTTTTTTTTTGGCCATATAAAAGAAAAAAAAAGTGATCATAAATGATTGATGTAATCACCAGTCAAGATAAATTTAAAATAAGAGAAATTGCCATTTCACCTATAGTTTTTTAATATCTACTATTTATTCACTAATATTTTTGTAATATCTCATAATCCACTCACCTTAAAAAGATAAGATTCTTTTAAAATTTTATCATTGAATATTAATACATTGACATTTTTTTTAAAACGTTAGAAACTTTACCGTTAAACCACCCGACCTGAGTTTAAGGCGGCAAGTAAAATCCTCGGTTATCCTAGATCTTACAAAAAATGCACTTGTGAACTCGAATCAAGGTCCTAATAATCAGTTCTAAACTATTTGCCACCAAACCACACCCCTTACAGATAAATATTGGCATGATATTTGATATATTATTATGTCAATATAATAGTGGCATTTATTATCAAAAAAAATATATTAAAATTATAAATGATCGTAATTATATCATAAGAATAATAAAAATGTCAAGCTTGTAATTTTCTTTTAATTTTTGAATAACAAAAAATATCGATAAAATTATAAAATATGATTTAATAAATTATCAATTATCATGTCAATATAAGTAGTATCTAATGGTAAATCTGAAAAAAAAAATCTTAAATTTTAAGTCCGTGGAATAATGAGGAATTATATAAACACTAAGGAATAAGTGATATGTATTAAAAACGGTAAACAATAATCTTTTAGAATGGAAACCACTAGTAGGGCAAAATCTACATCAACCCAATTGAGCTGTACACAAGGACTCTGACCTAAGGTGGAGCCAATGGCTCACAATTAGTAGCCCATATTGGATATAACCAAGCAAACCAACTCAATATCTCATTCCTCTAGCTGAACCAACAAAATTTGGTACTTTCTTTTTATTATTATTTTTGAAATCGTTAGAAATCATATCGCCAAATCATCTCTTCCGGGCTTAAGCGGAGCAGGTAAACCCCAGACTGTCTCATACTCTTACAAGAAATGCACTTTCTAGATTCGAACTCAAGACTTTAAGGTGAGATCCTGAACTCTACACCATCAAGTCATTCCACTTGGGGACTTGGTATTGTTCCCTATAGAGAGATAAAGAGTTCTAAAAATGTAATTTTAATTATGAGAAATTATCAATCATATACACACATTGTAAAAATACATAAATTTTGAAAAATATTTCACCAGTCTAATCAAAAATTCAAAATTATATCAAAAGTTTATCAAATTTGGATAGATGATTGAAAAAAATATCAAATATTAGGTATACACATATTACATGATAAATAGACATTTGTTATATTTTTTAATTTTTAGGTCGACCGATAAAAAAACTTAATTTATATATTTTTGATAATGTGTGATATATGTTTGATATTTTTTTCCTTTAATTAATAACCTAAGCTTGATCTATCAAAAATTCCCAAAAGTAATTGAAGAATTTTAATAAAAAGAGTTGTAAATTTATGAGCAACACAACATCAATTGAGGCTAAGATTTTATGGGTTGACAAACATTGTCTTTTTTGTTGGCATTTCTTGGTGAGGGTTCCTTTTGGACTATTTGTATTTTGCTGTTGCCTTTAAATAACTTTTAAGGTAGGTTGGCCTACTTGATTGATTCTTTTGGCATATTTTCTAAACAAATCCATCCAAATCTTTAATTTACCTTTTCAAAAATAATTAAATTATATTAAATTAAATTTTAGATCATTAAATGGGCAATTATTGAATCTTTATATCTCCATGTATATGAAAGTAATGATTATTTTTTGTTTTATAAGACAATAATTGTCATCTAGGTTTTGTTTTTTTATTCATAGAAGAGTAATTTAAAAGGTTTTAATTTAACTCCTTAAATTTTTATTTGATTACCTACTTGAGAAATTAAAATGTGAAAAATAAGAGATTTTTTAATATTATTTGAATCAAATTGAAGGGGTTTACTTTAATTATATGATTTTAATATAAAATAATTATAAATAATGATGATAATATGATATAAAAATTATATAAAATTGATAGATAAGGAATAATTTCAATAAATTTGTATTATTTTGATAAAATTAGATGGGTTCACTTGTAATATATAAAACCACTAGTACAATAAAGTGAAGATAGTGAAAATATGTTATATAATAATATTTAAAGAGAGATAAGTCAATCTTCAACACTGAAGAGTGAAAAATAAAATCTAATTTGAAGAATTTCAATTTGTGTCTTTTTTTATATCAATTTCAATAATGTAGTATTTTTATTTAACAACTAAATAACATTCGAAAATTTTTATGAAATTATTATACCAATTGAGATATTATCCTTTTTAAGCTTCAAAATTTTATTCCTAATATGAACCCAAATCAATCTAAAACACGTATAGTTAGTTAATAGAATTCATTTATAATAGCATTCTCCAACGATGCCATATAAGGTGTCACAATTTATTCTTTCCATTAAACGTCATTCCAACTCTTATTGTTATTATGTAACTTATGTAACTGAATTGATGGGTGTAATTTGATGACGAAAATTAGACCTAGCCGGCGGTTCGGTTTCGGTTCCCGGTTCCATAAGTATGGAATCGGAATCGTAAACTGAACCGGTCGGTTCCGGTTCGAATCTTTTTTTTTTTAATTATATAAAAAAAATCGAAAATAATTTAGATTAATTTAATAAATAATCCTACTGTTCCAACCGGTTCTGTTAGGGGTCGAACCCTAACCGAACCGGTCCTTTACGATTCTGGTTTCGAATTGAAATCGTGGCCGGATCTAATGAAAATCTTAAGATTTTATTGACAGATCATGAGTTCGAATTTAGAAAATATATTTTTTTATAAGAATATGAAATAGTTGAGAATTTTACATATTTTACTTGAGATCAGATTTGATGGGTTGGTGATTAGATTTCTTACGTTTTCAAAAAAAAAAACTTTTATTTATTTATTTATTAATTTTTGTTCTCGTTACAAATCTTGACCAAAATAGTTAATTATAAATAAACAAATAAATAAAAAGAGAGACGTTTGATGATTGACATTTGACAACCCGTTAGTGGCTCCGTCCACATCATCATAAATGACTTAATTATTATTATTTTTTTAATTTATAAATGGTACCCTTAAAAGTCTCATATTCCCTTCTGCCGCCCACTGATTGTTTGAACTTGTTCCCTTTTTTAGCCTTTTGATGATTTTGTAACGCAACCATTTCGATCTCTCACGTTTCAACTTTTGACTTCAATCAAAGTATATTTGTTGAACTAATTGCCCCTATCCATTTCATAAAATATTTATTGACTCTCCTTTCCATGCTCAAATTCTATTATATAGTAACATTGGAGTGAGAGATCGTGAGTGCATTTGATCGTGAAAGTTGATTTTGGAGGGAAAAGTTCAACCAATCTGATCTCATGTCGATCTTCAAGAGGTCGGCCAAGTGACCTGCCGAGCATCCAAAATTGATATCGTCTCAACCCAAAGTATATGAACTCATCTACCCGTTCCAAAAGGCAGGACAGAGCTAAACCGAGCTTCCGATCTAATGT
Source organism: Zanthoxylum bungeanum (assembly GCA_019454045.1). Lineage (NCBI taxonomy): Eukaryota > Viridiplantae > Streptophyta > Magnoliopsida > Sapindales > Rutaceae > Zanthoxylum > Zanthoxylum bungeanum. The sequence goes on from SKCR01024844.1 coordinate 27,004, forward strand.
GGTCGGCCTCGATTCTGATGTAGTCGGTCTCTAAAACTGATATCATGTTGCATCCTCTGGTCGGTCATACTTGAGAAACTGGACCCGAGCTCCAAGCCGGGTCGAAGAACGACATACACCCTCTGACCCCTGGTCCTCCGAATGAGGAGAATTTCCTCATTTGCCCTTACCGAACTGTTCAGAAACCTTAGCCGCATAAATCCCCATCAACACAACTTACAAGATTAATATAAAATATATATATTCAACCCGTATAAAATGCGAGTTGTGTATTAATATCAAAGAATTTCTCAATGAATGACTGACAATCATTGATGATATTTGAATTTTATTTAGTTTGATGTTCTTTAAGATTTAGGTAAGGATGATCATTTGAATTTTATTTCTATCTCACAATCTGCCATGGGTGAATAGGTCCAATTACATCTCTTACTATCAAGGTAAACAAATCAGTTGACTTTTGTCCTACCTAGATAATTTAACAAAAATAAATTCCATCATATCGAATCCCTACTTAAAACTATTATTATAAGATTCATACAATGTAATTTTCCATATAATCAAACTGAGATCATTCTAACAGATTATCATTATATTAAGGGTGGCAAAACGAATCAACGAATCGAATTTGCATCGAATCCTAAATGAAACGAATCGAAATGTGATGGATTTGTATTCGATTAGTTTATTAAACGAATCATAATATCATGATTCGTATTTGATTCATTTATTAAACGAATCGAATATGAATATTCGTTTATTCGTTTATCACACTTGATTTACATTAATTCTTCATAAATATATACATATGAAATATGTAATTAATATATTTACTAAAAATACCTCACCAAATATCAAAAATATTAATTTTTCCATGGTAATTAGCTATAATTTCTCGAATCTTAATTGAAAATTAACAAGAACTAGTAAATAAAAATAATAAAACGAATCCTAAACGAATAAACGAATCAATGAGCTTAAATTCGTATTCGATTCGTTTAATAAACGAATCGAATCGAATTGACCAATTTATTAAACGAATCCATTTTTTCAAACCCGTATTCGCTTTAAAACGAATCGAATCGAACAAATAAACGGATCCTGACCTAAATTGTCACCCCTACATTATACCAATAAATATACTTATTGAGTTAAAATGATTAAAACCCTAAAATAGTCTTTAATGATGTACTCAAGTTGGTTTTTCAACTATCTTAATAAATTGTATAATTTGGATTCGAATCTTGAAGAATTATATAAGATTAAAAAAATACTTGAATTTGCTCATAATTTATCTCAAAAAAAAAATTATAAAATAAAGAAAAATCAAGAGAATATTCTTTTGTAATAGAATCATTTCAAAGGTTAATTACTTTTTGAAAAGCACTTTACTTTTAATTAATAAAGATACAAAATCCTTCCAAATCTCCTTCGCTTCTTTTCATTTCCCTCCTTTAATTAATTAATCCCCAAAAACCAATCATATATTATAAGTACCCTAATAATGACCAAATTCCACTCAAACCCAAAGGACAAATCAGTAAATCCCCCCAAGTTAGCGAAATCCAATAAACACCATGGGGACAAATCCGTAAATGCATATCAGCATTCAGGAAAGCATCTCCCCCAAAATTATGTTATGCGTATAAACAGGCAGTCAATCACGAATATCGAAAAGGCTATTTCCGTACTTTCCAATCTCCACAACCATCGGCCAACTTATCCGAAAAACTTCAAATAAATCTCCCATTGACCGTCGTACTTAATCATTTGAACTCTCTCTCTCTCTCGTTCTCTCTCGTTCATTTTCCTTCATTCGCCTTTTCGCCGTGGCAGCATCAGCATCAGCAAAAGCTGCTGCTTCCGTTAAATCAAAAAAAATAAAAAAAAAACTCAGTTTTTAATCTCTGTAATAACAACTAACTAATACTTATCTGAATCAGATTTTGAACTTCTAAAAACCGCTTATCATGTTTTAATCATCCAAACACTCCCTTAAAACATTTCGTAACTTTCTCTCTCCCTTTCCCTTCCCTCTCCCTCTCCCTCTCCCTCCAATTATTATTATTATTATTATAAACTCTCCACTCGACACAAGTACACAACTGAAGAAAGTGATACTTTTCACGTGATCCGACGGCCACGATCTCTTCTCCTCTCCACTGCCATCGTACGGCTAGGGTTACGTAAGTATAATTACATTCTCAATACTTGTCTCTTTTCTTTTAAAGCCACCTTTTTCTATCCATTTTTATCTCTCTTTAAAATAATATATTATTATATATAATCTAATTATTATATCTACGTATGCGTAAACGTATAAACATATTAAATAGATACGTATTCATCGTCTTCGTCTCTGTTTCTTATTCGGTTCTAATGTTTCCTTATGCTTTCTTTTACATGCAATCAATAAGTCTTTTTTTAAAAAAATTTAAAGCCTGGTATGAGATTTGGTTTTTGTGATATTTATTTTTTTTAAAAAAAATTTGCGTTTCCAGGTCGTCACAATTCAAATTTACTTTTTTTTTTTTAAAAAAGTATTAGTTAGTTTAAGCGGTGCGTTTTGTAACTGTAGTTTTCATAGTATTAGTCGTGCGGTGTTTACTGTTTGGTAGTTACATGATGATGATCGAAGTTTACCGTTTCTTTGATTTTCACTGCATGCAATGTGAATTTATTTGTTCGCACAAAAAGATATCTATATGATGGGCTGTTTTGCAGGAATTGTGATATTTCTTTTTCTTTTTCTTTGTTTGGTTAATATTCTTTTTAATTTTAATTTTGTTTTCTTTAGAGAAAATATGAAATTTTGGACCACAAAATTTGGAATTAGGTGCTTAGTTGCCGTGAGCTTTACGGTTGGTTTTGCACGTTGAAAATTATTTATTTTGCCACAAAATCTGAAGCTATTGGAAGCATGTGGGGTTCTAATAAATTCATGTAGATCATTGAATTTTAAGCTTATTAGACTTTGATGATGTTCTATTGTGTAATAAAAGTGTAAATGACATATCAATTAAGTTATGGTTAATTCTTTGAATATTTCACTGGAGATAGGCTGCTGATTAATGCATGTAAAAGCTTATACTATAAGAAAAATGATTTTTAGTATCTAAAGATTTAATGTCGCTAAGTAAATCGTCGCTAAATCTATAGTTTAGCGATAGTAGGAAAGACGACGCTAAAATCACAACATTTAGCAGGGGCGGGATACATATAAATTTATTTATATATGATTTTTTATTTTCTAAAGAAAAAATTGGGGTGGGGGCCAGGGCCCCTCCCACCCATAATGTGCGTCCGTCTTTGTCGCCAATGTACTTTTGACGAAAAAAATTAAGGTTTTTAGCATCGACTACTAAATGTCGACGCTAAATATGAAGAATCGTAAAAAATTAGCGTTAAACTTAGTTAGCGACGCTGTAAGTTCATATTTTATTGTCGTCTATTGAGTTGGCGATGCTAAATGTATTACAAATACTCTAAGTTCATATTTTTTTTTGTCGCCCATTGAGTTGGCGATGCTAAATAATAATTAAAAATAATAATAATTAAAAATAATTAATGATATTTAGGTGCATTATACACGCGTACACACACATATTATTCTTTAATCTTATAATAATAAATAGATCATAGCCTAGTGGTAACTATCCTACACCTTGAACTATTGACTTCAAGAGTTCAAGTCACACCAATTACGGGGCTGTTTGATATTGTGGTTTGGCCTATGGTGAGATGACAAAACTGTGTTTGGGTCAAAACATAATTTTAAAGTGTTTTGTTAATGATGAGAAATTGCAATTACTGATTGTGATTTTTTTCAAAAATTGAGTTTTGCAAAAGCTAAAAATTTTAGCTTTTCCCCGCCATTAAAATATTAAGAAAATGCACCATAATATTTTTTTTTAGCATAAATCAAAATTTCATAACATAGTTTATGAACCACCATTTGTTCATCACACTTTTCTAATCGCAACACTAAACAGAGCCTACATGAATTTGTAGAATTATAAATATGGATTGTGTGGGCTTAGGCTAGGCCCGCCATTGGATGATACTAGGTCTAGGTGTGGGGCCCACCCATGGTGGCGACTAAATGTAATTATTGATAATTATATATATATATAATATATATATATATATATTAATAATATTTTATTTTTTTAAATAGATTTAGCGTCGCCGAGTTGGTGATGTTAAATGTCTACATTTAGCGTCTTCAACAAAAATGTAGATGCTAAAACCTTTCCGCGACCAGCTTGTAACGTCCATTTTATGCGTCACCATATTTCGACGCCAAAACTTTTAGCATCAGCTTTTTCCTTTTTTAGCATCAACTTTATCCTCTTTTAGCTTTGATCTTTGGCAACCCTAAAAAATTGTTTTATTGTAGTGTTATTTGTCATTGGAAATGTTTCCATATCAATTAAGATTAGATCTTTAAATTGGCATGTAGGTAAGTCGGTTGAAGCTTTTTTTAGTTAAGAGTTTTTTTTTGGGATAGTTAAATAAGAGTTAGTTAAGAGTTCTCTTAATTTGAAGAATTTTGCGAGATTGTCATTGTAATAATTGCTTATTAGGAGCTCATTCCTCATAGGAAGTGGACCATCGCATCATATGAAATGATTTAAATCATGCATATCATAACATTTATGATTTCATTTTCTCTAAATAATATTTGAAGTTACAAGACAATTATCTCAAGTAGTGCCATGAGCTAAAACATCAATGTTACAAAGTGCAGTGTTCTTTAATTATTCAGCAAAGTTTTAGAGTGGTATTGAATGGTAACATTTTTATTGTTTTGTTGAATGCCACTTTTGGAAATAGGCCCGTCTCTGCACCTTCAAAGACTGTTTTATTGAACAGGATATAGTTGTTCATGCAAACCACATTTGTAGAAAGCAGTTTCTTTCACTATTGAGTACTTATGCACATATCTTTGTTCTCTCTAGCGTAGGTTATCTCCCTCTTCGATTGGTCCTTTTGGGCTAAGGGATGGCAACTTAAAATTGTGCAAGTTACCTGTTTTGATATCTTTTCTGATTTGCAGTGATCAATTTTACATCTCTTAAACATGCGACTCAACGAGCTTAACGGTCATAGGAAAGCAAAGAGAAAGGATCATGTTAAAGAAAATGGCGATGTTGATATACCAAGTGGTACTGAAGAATTAGATCCATGGACAGCATGGGCATACAAGCCTCGCACCATTTCATTCTTGCTTATTGGTGCATGCTTTCTGATGTGAGTGTGATTCTCAATAAATAGTCCATGTTAATGATTTTGTAATATACTAGGCCTATGATTCATTTCTTTTTTCAGTTATTAATGATGGTTTTAATTTATAAATGTTTTATCACCTTTGCATATGCTGATTTGGGTGGAATTTTATCTGTTACTTTGAGTTTAATTAGATTGTTTATTGAGTTTTATCTTACTGTAGAAAGTTCATATAAGAACGGAACAATAATAAAAGTAGTAATTTCAATTAAGTTTTTTGCATAAATTTGTAGGACCTTCATAATCATACAAAGTTTTATAGAGATCTCATCTTTTTAATTATTGCAATGTACTTCACATCTTTAACTTCTTTTACTTATACAATTTGCCTATATTTTGTCTGGATGCGATCACCAGTTGGGCCAGTGGAGCCCTTGATCCTCTAAGCAGCGATTCTGGAGATGTTATTACGTCTGTCAAAAGGTTTGTTCCTCTTTGTCATGTAATGATCTCCTTTGGAGATTTTTCCCCTTTTAAATGCATTTTTTCACTATGTGAAGTATATTAAATGTTCATCTTTACTGTTTCTTGTAGGGGTGTGTGGGCAATGATTGCTGTTTTTCTTGCTTACTGCTTGCTGCAGGCACCTTCTACGTGAGTTGTTGGTCTGATTATGACTTGATACTGTGAACAGTTCATCCTCATATCTGTTGAGATCATTCTTTAGGTTTATCTTTGTTATTTTGAGACTTGAAAATGATTTTCTGATAGGAGTGTTTGAGATATAGAATTAGTGGATCAATCATCTGCCTTTTCCCATCTTAGTGCTTAGTGGACTCTAGTAGGTGCCAAATTGGTGGATGAGTAAATTTGGGTTTCCTTTTGTGTAGCATCTGATCACCAAGTAATTTTATATGGAGTGGCACTTTTAACTATGACGAATTGTTGGTATTGGTATTGTTGGTGTTGTTGGATTTTTAGTTCAGCCCAACAGAAACTGTCAAAAATACGTAAATAAATAAAAATTTGTAACATGCGAGCTTTCCAGAATCCTTAGATTCTGTCAACAATTTAAGGGTCTTTTATTTTTCTGATGTCTGGTGATTCTGCTAGAGTTTCATGAACTTGGTTTATATAGAATAAAACTTTTAGAGATGGAGGTTGTTGGCTTGACTACCTAAATTATTTAATGGCAGTGACTCTATAGTTTCTTGGATACTATTAGCAATATGTTGTTCTTACTCTTGAAAATCAATATCTGCTTACAGGTTACTTATTAGGCCTCATCCTGCAATTTGGCGATTAGTTCATGGAATGGCTGTTGTATACCTTGTTGCTCTCACATTTTTGCTTTTCCAGGTTGGAATTTTTTATTTATAATTTATTATTTTGTTTCTGTCATTTCCAATATGTGTCTGTAGTTGCAGGCGCATGCTTGTATATGTTTATATATTTATGTATGCTTGGTTGTAAGCTTGAAAACTGGAGTATTATTCTTGGAGGCCTTGTTTCTCTTCCCTTCATTCTTTGATTTATCTATTTATTTGTATGTTTGGTTGGTGTAATTAAAATCTCATCTTTTACTATCAATGGGATGTAGTTGAACTTCCCTATAGCCAACACTTTTGCATATTTTCTGAATGTTCACTCTTTCTTTCTCACCATTCTGCCAAAGATTCAACTGAACTATTAATAAAATAATAGAGAACTGAATGAGATCTGCTCTTCTTATTTTTTAACATTAATATTTTCATTGTTGATTGTCTGGTTTTGAAGTTGAATGGATGATTATTGATAGCTTTTGCTCTTTTCCAGAAGCGTGATGATGCTCGCCAGTTCATGAAGTTTCTCCACCCTGACCTTGGTGTTGGTAATGCTTTGGAGCCTAACAAAACTTCAAAAATGTCACTTTTCTTTTCTTATTTCTTCATCACATTTATAATACGTTTGACTGTTTGGCGGAACTATCAATTGTATTTCTAGGCTCATTCATTTTATCTATAAGCTTTTTAATATTTTTTTTTTGCATGACTTCATGCAGAACTTCCAGAGAGGTCATATGGTGCTGATTGTCGCATTTATCTGCCTGATAATCCAACGAGCAGGTTTAAGAATGTTTATGTATGAATTCTCCTTTCACAGTTGCCAACCTCAATTTTCTTTTTATGCTTTTCTTTTGGAGTTGGTGTACCATATTGCATGTGCACTACAGACTTTTGATTTAATTAATTCTTTCCAGGAAACACTATTTGATGAATTTGTTCTTGCTCATATCTTTGGATGGTGGGGCAAGGCTATATTGATCCGTAATCAGCCACTTCTATGGGTGCTATCAATTGGATTTGAGTTGATGGAGGTTAGTTTGTTGACTTTATATTCATATAGTTTGCTTTGTTAAGCTCGTCCTACATTATGTGTGTCGTTAAGCTCTTACCTTTGTTTCTACAAATTGACCTTAGTGTTGGCATTTTTTCAGCTTACTTTCCGCCACATGTTACCGAACTTCAACGAGTGCTGGTGGGACAGTATAATTCTGGACATTGTAATCTGCAATTGGTTTGGTGAGATTGATCTATGCCATTTTTTTTAAAAAATATATTATTTGTCAATATAAATCAGGAATCTTAGAAGGTGTCTTTGTCTCTTTGATGTTAAATTATTAAATTTAATAAAGTGTAATTTTTCTTTTAGCTGTTATCCAAGTCTGGTAAGAATATTTGACCTACATTAGCAGTTAATTAAATTGAGTGATACTCAAAATTAAAGTGGTAATATATTGGGGACGGATAATTCTCAAGGATAGATATGAATCTTGCCTATCCATGAGTCGCACTAGGAAAGAGGTCAATTCATCCATACTTATTTGTTTTAATTGGTTGGAAGGCTCTTTGGCACCCTTAAAATAATCAGCAGATTCACGGCATGGGTGGGAACTTGCAACCCTTATTTTTTTCCCACAGGTTATGGAAGTTCAATCATTGATGCATGATATCTGTCATTTTGACATGATAGTGCTGTTGCTTCGAATTTATTCATTTCCGGACTCATATAAGGGAAATCTATGTTTGTCATCTTCTACATAGTGGTGGATGGGGAAGACAATAACTAAAAAGGATCAAGGATGTTGCTGAATAAAAATTTAACTGTTTAATGTATTGCCTCTTGGATTCATGTCAACAAATTACTACTGTCAATAAGTTTAAACTTTAAGCTATCTTTTATGCTATCCATCTAGACATAATTTTTCAAAACTTTCAGTTCAGTAGGTCCTGAAATTGTTAGCTTTCTTCTTTTATTTAGTTGGTTAAAGACTAAAGCTGACAGGTAACAGGTTGACAAGCTGGATGAAGACCTGTGTCTCAGATAGCTCTTTGGAATACATTTTTAAGTTTAGTTGGAGAAATACTTTGATTGCCTGGTGTGTGTTGTATGCTTTTATGTGTTTTTGGTCTCATTTATCCTCAATCATCTATTCTTGTTTATTACTTGGAAGGTGATTTGTATATTTATTTACAAATTTTCCTGAGGAAGATGTTGGATTGTTGTTTCAACCACTTGTCAAATTCTATTTGCTAATTTTGCAGGTATTTGGGCAGGAATGCATACTGTTAGGTACTTTGATGGGAAAACATATCAGTGGGTTGGTATAAGCCGCCAGCCTAATATCATTGGAAAAGTAAGTTTTGAACTTCTAATCCTAAATAATAAATATTCAAACTTCTGGTTTCCAAGTGAAACATCAGAAATTTATCCGTCAGCATAATGGTAACCATGATATCATATCTGTGGACGTAGCCCACATTTATACTTGGTATTAGAAAACCACTGCTGTATGTATGATTAATACCATGGACTTCCTCTCTCATAAATTGCTATATATTCATACGATTTCCCTCATGCTCCTTGAAGAAGATGCTTATATAAGTGAACTCGAAGAATGACGTCAAAAGATCCATGTAGCCGACCCACATAGTGGAAAAGTCTTTGTTTGATTTGGTTGGTTTATAAATGCCGGGGTAGATTGGCTAAATATCTTGTACCTTGATATATGGAGTAAGACACTTGAATTTATTGACTTGATATGGCACTAAGAGTTGATATTTCTTTTTTTACTGATTTCAAGAAGTTCCCCTTAAAATGGAAATTATCGCCTTAAAACTTTATTTTCTTGTTGTCGCATAAGTTAGGTTGTCAAATTTTTATATGAAGATGACTGATTATATAACGTCTACTTTTCACTGGTCAGTTTAAACGAACATTGGGACAATTTACACCTGCACAATGGGACAAGGATGAGTGGCACCCGTTGCTTGGTCCATGGCGGTTCATCCAAGTTCTCAGTCTTTGCATCATCTTCTTGACTGTTGAGCTCAATACATTCTTCCTAAAGTTTTGTCTTTGGGTTCCTCCTCGAAACCCAGTGATCATTTATAGGTTGATCTTGTGGTGGCTAATTGCAATACCAACAATTCGTGAGTACAATTCATACCTCCAAGACCGGTAATCTCTCTCCCTAATCATGCATCCATTTGAATGTAGATGCAGATACTCCTATGCTAGAATGTCAACACTTGTGCTTTTGTATGCGAAAATTGCTGCTGATTAAATGTTGTTTACTCATATCATTTTTTCAGAAAACCAGTGAAAAAGGTTGGAGCATTTTGTTGGCTTTCCCTTGCTATCTGCATCATTGAACTTCTCATTTGCATCAAGTTTGGACATGGTATATTTATCTCCTTAGTCCTTACCATCCAAGATTATTTACAAAATTTGGCAATTGGCCATTTTTTTTTTCCTTTTGGCTTGGTGATTGATTACTCTACTTCAACACTTCAACCATATTTATATTTCTAAAAGGATATTCGTTTTTCTACCTGCAGGCCTGTATCCTAACTCTATGCCTTTACGGTTGATTATCTTCTGGTCTTCTGTTGGATTGGGTCTCCTCGCATTCCTCATCATTTGGTCTTACAAAAGCTTGCAAAGAAAGAGACGATGATTTTGGCAATTCGGTACATTATTCTTTGATTCCTTCGCTCCTCCTATTGTAAATACATATAGCTTTATAACTTGTAAATGCTTATTCCCTTAGGTTAGCGGATCACAGTTTCTTGAGCAGCGACTATTAAGTTTTTTCTCGTTAGGTTGTGAGAAATGCATCAAAGTCTTGAGTTGTCATTTTTTTCTTCTTTATTTTGCCAACTTGTCTCAGCTTTAGCAATTTTAATTTATGATTTTTTTTTTTGTATTTTCTATCTCCAAGTACAATTTAATTCATTTCAGTTATTCATTTTCCATGGTGTTATATCGAGGCAAATTCGTCGTGTGATTATTTCTTAAGAGATATTCTATACCAGTTGTCACGCGGCTAATTTTCAACCCCAAATTTCTTTAACCAAGTGCGGTATTGAGTTCTCCCAACTCAGTCAGCCTTTCTCACGCACACACGCAAGTCACAAGCAACAACTCTCAACAACGTTCACACACCCTCATAGCAAGCACACAAGCATCAAGTAAATACAAGACACATACCTTTACGGGCAAACACGCCTATTTTGAATTTCCCCACATGTTTCCCAACTTGCAACCCACATTTCCCCACATGTTCAATGCGAGCAGTTACCCATGCAACTGCCTCCCCTGTGTGTTGCATGTGAAGCTAACTCCTTTGCTTGTGCATGCCAACTGCCTTGCCCAAGGCAACACCAACTTCCCACGGACATCATCAACCGCCCAATGTGTAAGCATAACTCTCTTTAGAAAGCACCAACTGTCCACACACACAGCCCATCCATGTCGTACGCCTATTGCAAGTGTTTGGCTGCACCCAACACCATTTGTTCCCCAATTTTCTCGAGCAACCATACTAAGGGGCTAACAAATCACCCTATCTGAGCTCGTCGCAACTGAGTCAAGATAGGCTTGGACTAACCTCTTGAACTGCCACACAATAGTGTTTCTTTCCCAAGTGCGTTTTCTTCGAGCAACTTTTCCACTAAACCAAGAAATCAATCCTCTGATTCTTCTTGCTCTGCCCCATCACCATGTGATCCAACATCTTCTCAATTTGATTGTCAAACTGTTTCCGAACTATTGACGGAGCTCTACTATTCTGAATCCGACTCTCATCCTTGTCTTCGTGGATGGGCTTCAAGAAGCTCACATGAAATGTAGGATGCACCTTGAACCTATCTGGCAACTTCAAGAGATAAGCTACTTGACCCACTCTTTTCACTACCTCAAAAAGACTATCATACTTAAGCACCAACCCGCGATGCACTACCTTGCTGCTGACCTTCTTCCAGATTTGAGGAGTTAATTTCAGCAAAACCCGCTCACCCACCTGAAATTCCCAACGCCCTCATCTTCTTATCAGCATATTCTTCATTCTTTGCACTGCTTTCTTGAGATTTTCCATCGCATCTTCCAGCAACTCGTGCTTCTCTTGCGCAAACTTATACGCTGCATGACACTTGCCTCCAGTGCTATGCTTGATCACATCATGCGGGGTTAGCGGCTGCTGCCCTGAAACTATCTCAAAAGGGTTCATCCTCGTTGATGAACTCTTGTGCAGATTGGAGGAAAATTGGGCCACATCGAGTAAATCCACCCAATTCTTATGGCTTGCAGTCACATAATGCCTCACGTACTCTTCCAGCAATCCATTCACCCTCTTCGTCTGGCCATCAGTCTGAGGATGATTGGCAATAGAGAACTTCAAGTCTGACCTCATCAAGCCAAATGATCAATCCAAAACCGACATGTGAACCACACATCTCGATCACTCACAATGTATTGTCGCAGCCTAAAGTGTTTCACCACATCTTTGAAGAATAAGCCTATTGTTTCCTCCGCAAGGCACGCATACGGTGCTGCCATGATCACAACATACTCAGAGAATCGATCCACCACAACTAGCACTGAACCATATCCTTGCACTTTTGGAAATCCACTAATAAATTCTATAGATACACTTATCTATGGCTGTTCGGAATAGGCAACAGTTGTAGCATCCACGCCCTTTCTTTCGCTCAGTTTTATCAAGTTGACACACAAGGCAATATCTCACGTATGCCTTTACATCATGTTCCATCCTTGACCAATACCAACTCCGAACTAGCAAAGCCAATGTTCTCCCAACCCATGGATGTCCCGTCTACGAATCATCATATGTCTCCTTCAATAATTCTGTCATTAGGTTTCCATAATTTGGAATAAAGTTCCTCCCCCCTTTTTGTAGAGCGTACCAGCATCTACCAAATACTTTCGAACCTGACCATCATCAATTTCATTAGTGGAAGATAAAAAGGGTTAGAAGGTGATACCTTTCTTATTCGATCTTGAAAGTCACTCTCCAAAACCGAGATTGACACAACTGCCTCCACCACAGCCTTACGACTAAGAGCATCCGCAACTTGATTATGTCTACCAGGTTGATGCTTCCAATCAAAGTCAAACTCAGACATTATCCGTCACCACCATTAAGTGCGAACCCAACAAATAATTCTGCCAAATGTTTAGACAGTGAACAATCGCCATTATTTCCTTCTCATGCATTGAATATAATTGCTCTGCATCCTTCAATTTTCTGCTTTCAAAGGCAACTGGATGAAAATTATGTACCAGCAAGCCACCAATGACTCGGTCATGAGCATCAGTGTGCACCTCAAATGGTGATTCAAAGTCAGGCAACCGCAAAACAGACTCATTTTCTACCGCCCCTTCAAATCCTCGAATGCCTCATGGCATTGCACACTCCACACCCAACTCAGTTCCTTCTTCAACAAATCAGTCAAAAGAGCCACACGCTTTGAATATCCATTGATGAATTTGCGGTGAAAATTGGCCAACCCCAAAAATGAACGCAACTCAACAACCTTAGAAGGATTAGACTAATCCAGATGGGCCTGTACTTTCTTTTCATCCATGCGAACCTGCCCTTGACTAACCCAATGTCCAAGAAACAACACTTGTTGTTATGCATGGCAACGGGCCGGGCCGGGCCGGGCCCGAGAAAAGCCCGGCAAAAAAAAATTTGGCCCAAGCCCGGTCCGGGCGTCTACAGTCGGGCCGGGCCCGGGCCAAATCCGACCCGATTTTTCCAAAAACAAATACAATTTATATTATACAAATATTGAAATACATCATACATTCACATTAAATGCAAAAATTGCAAGATAATTTACAAATACATCAAAATATTCAATATTTCATCCATGAACTAACAATCCAAAATTCCACAAAATCAAAAATAAATACATCAAAAGTTTCAATGTTTCATCCATAAACTAACAATCCAAATACCACAAACAGATACATTAAAATTTTCAATGTTTCATCCATAAACTAACAATCCAATTATCCAAATGCCACAAACTAATGCATCAAACTAATCTAACTCTTGTGGCTCAAAGTCTTCTTCCACTTCACCCATAAGTTCCTCTCCAGAAAATATAAGCTCTTCAGGAATAAGACCTAATGAGAAAAAGTATTAAAACATGTAAATCAAAGAAAATAATTAATTAATAAATCATCCTTAAAGTCTTATACATCGCTCAAAAGCCCATAACCAATTTTGAGTGCACATTATTGCTTCCAATGTGTCAGGATGTAATTTGGCACGATGTGGACTGAATTGTCTCCCCCTTCTAAAAGCAGACTCTGATGCCACAGTCGTAATAGAAATGGCTAATATATCTTTAGCTATCTCAGCCAAAATAAGATATTTTCCTTTATTTGTCTTCCACCAATTCAAAATATTGAAGTCGGGAGTTCTAGCAACTAAAGGTTCCTCTAAGTACCTCTCAAGATCGGACTTTAATCTTGTCATATGATTGCTTTGAGTGGCAAAAGAATCAAAGTCAGGTAAATCTAAAAAAGAAGACGAATCAACGGTGATAGTATTATGGGAATGAACAACGGAAGTAGAAGATTCACCACCAACTATAGACTTAGCTTCATAATATTTAACTATCTCTTCAGAAAGTTGACGTGCTCTCATAATTTCCCCTACAACACCCACACTATAAATCTTTGGAAAAAAAAATCAATTAACATCTTAAACCTTGGGTCAAGAATGACAGCCATAACCAACACCCCATGAATCTCTTGCCAATATTTCTCAAAATTGGCAATCATAATAGAAGCCATTTGTTTAAGTTGAGGAACATGAGACATTTGCCATTCCATCAAAGACATCCTCATTTTACAAGCAATGGAAAAAACATATAGGCTGTAGGGTAGTTTGTTCCTGAAAACATCTCTGTCAACAAATAAAATGGACGTAAATATTCAAGCATTTTTTCAGCCATCTCCCATTTCGCATCAGAAGGCAAACATTTATAATGAGACTCAATTTGTTGCACTTGAGGAAAAACTTTTTTATATTTAACTGCAGTATCAAGCATGACAAATGTAGAATTCCATCTAATCGGACAATCAAGCACCAACTTTCTTTCAGTCTTCCTCAATGATTGACGAGCAGACATCATAAAAGTTTCAATCATTTTCGGTGTGCTACTCCAATAAGCAACATTCTCCCTAATCTTTGCAATACCCCATTCAATCACTGTCAAACCATCCTTTACAATTAGGTTCAAAATATGAGCTGCACACCTCATATGAAAAAATTTACCACCCAATACCAGAGATTCAGTTGAAAGCATTCCCTTCAATCTTTCTACCATTCGTCATTAGTTGAACAATTATCCAAAGTAACCGTTGACAACTTTCGATCCACATTGCAATCCATCATACATTTAATTAGAACTTGATATAGACACTCAACAGTATGTGGGGCTGGTACATATATGAACCTACATATACATAATGTTTGTAATTAAATATTAGCATATTCAACAAATAAGTTAAACATAATATTATATCATATGTACACAAAATTAAATTACCTTAAGACTCGACTTTGTAAACGCCATGAGTTGTTAATGAAATGTCCTGTAACAACCATATACCCTCTCTTTTGGTTACTAGCAGTCCACATGTCAGTAGTAATAGCAACCCTGATGTCATTAATATTCAACAAATTCATTATTTTCACATTTTCTGATTTATATAACTTGAAAATCTCAGCTTTTAAAGTGTTTCTGGACATCTTGTTCACCAAAGGGTTGCAATAACTCATCGAGTCATTAAAAGCAACATACTCAACAAACTTAAGTGGCAGCTCATGCTTTATAACCAATGACGTAATTTTTTGATGGACAATATTTACATCAAATGATCTAAGCTCAATAGAAGTCATTCCATCTTTCTGTTTTTATAACATTAAGAGTTTTTTAAACTGTATCTTCAAACTTAGGTTGTTTTTTAGTATAACAATTCTTCATGTTCTATTGAAGTGACTGGTACCTTTTTCAAACATACCACTCAATAACTTGGCACAGTAATTACATTTTGCATTTAATTTCCCACCAACAGTAATCTTCGTAAAATGATCCCAATATTTTGATGTCATTCGTCTCTTATTATCCATATTTTCTAATGATATCCCATTTCTTTTGTTACCATCTTCATCTATTTTTCCATCTTCAATATTAAAGATCTCATTTTCTTCATCACTATCCTGGCTTACATCTTCGAGGCTGTTAAGAAAAACAGGGAAATTTGGCGGCTGAATAGGCGTAGATTCTTCCAAGTTAGACATAACAAATTCTGGAAAAAAAATTTGAATCAACAAAATATCAAAACCATTCGGCCAAGCTTAAAATCAAAACCATTCGGCCAAGCTTAAAATCAACACGAATAATGTTTAAAATCAAATTATCAATTCGGCCAAGTCCCTTATTTGAGGAAATTGGGCATTCAACACGAACGAGAGCTTAAAATCTCAACATAGATTTAATTACTCAAATGCATTATTACTTAAAATCTACAAATGCATTATTATGAATGTTAAATCAAAGCTAAGATGTAAAATTGATTTCTAGGGTTTATCACATATATGAATTTAGGCTAAAAATGCTTACACAAATAGTCAAATTTTGAGAGTGGAGATTAGAAGATGTTTAGTAATGTGACCGTAACAAACACTACACAAAGCTGCAAAATTGTAATGCCTGAGCTGTCATGAAAGAGTCCAGATTGGTGGGAGATCGACTCTAGGAATTATTTTCCAAGTGAAATTCCACTTTTCTTTTTCTCTTTTTATTTGTTGAATCACATAATTAATTCAATCAGACTAGCTTGATAACTCAATCAAATCATACAGTTTTTGAATTTTTTAGAAGGATATTTTACAAAAGGTTTTAATCTTTTTCTGATTTCAAAAAATATGTAAATATCTTAAGAATTTGACAAGATATTAATATTTTTTTTGGTTATTAATTTATAAATATGATTATATAGCTAAAATTTCAAATAGCAGAGATTAATCTATTAACCAATGTGGAGTTCTACAACTTATTGTTACTGAGAAGTGAAGCAATGAGTCAGTGACTAAGTGAGAGTGAGCTGCCGAGCTGAGTTTTGCGAGCACAGCAGTGACTCACTGAAAAAGATACGAGGTGACGAAGTGACGTGCAGCCGAAGTGACGAATATGAGGCGAGGCGAGGCGAGTCGGGCGAGCAGACGAAGTGACGAAGATGAGCTGATGAAGAGAATCAGAGATTAGTGAAAGAAATTAGAAATGTGAGGCAGAGGCTGAACTGAGGAAGTGAGACGAAAAATAGAAATTAGGGCAATCGGGGGTAAGGCAGGCAGAGGCTGAGTGAGACTGTGAGAGTGAATTTTGATTTTTTGTGATTTTTTTTTAATTTAAGCCCAGGCCGGGCCGGGCTCGGGCTTTTCTGCCACCCATACTTATTGAGCAAACTCGTATTCTCTATTTTACATACTGTGAATTATGCCTCAATTTTTCCAACACCAATCTCAAGTGCAACAAATGATCATCAATATTCTCACTATATATCACAATATCATCTAGATATACGACAAAAAATGATTCACATACTCATCATTCATCAAATGAAAAATGTATTCGGGGTATTAGCAAGTCCAAAAGGCATTACCAAAAATTCATAATATCCTACCTCGTCACATAAGTAGTTTTCCCCTTATCCCCTTCGCAATCCGAACTTGCCAATAACCAGACCTTAGATCCAACTTTGTGAAGTAGAATACCTTAAATACGCAGTGATCTATTTTATTTCTTCTGGAATATAACATGAGCACCATAAGGAGCTTTAGAGGGCTGGATCATACCGACATCCAACAACTCTCCCAGTTGCTTGCGCAATTCAATCAGTTTCGGAGGACTCATCCGATATGAGACTTGGGTAGATGGCCTAACACCAGATACAAGTTCAATCTTATGGTCAATAGGCTTTCGAGGAGGAAGAAGAGACTTCAGAAACTCTGGAGGTATTACATCATTGTACTCCATCAAACTGAAAGTTCATGAATCGAAACCTTTTAGTGGTGATTAAAATGCGAAGAAGTTAGAGAACTTCCTTTGGGACATGGATCAGTATTTCAAGGCTGTCATGTTCTTGAGGCGGAGAAAGTCACAATTACAAGCATGTACTTGGCGGGGTGATGCAAAATTATGGTGGCAAACTCGATTAGATGATGATGAAATAGTGGGCCATCCCGAGATAGACACATGGGATATGCTGAAAAAGGAATTGAAAGATCAGTTCCTCCCCACGAACAAATGGGTTCCATTCGAGATTATGTGAAAAAGTTTAGTTCTTTGATGCTTGGCATATGGAACATGTTCTAGGAGGACAAATTTTTCAATTTCATTTCTGGATTACAGAATTAGGCCCAAATTGAGTTATGGAGGCAAGGTATGCGTGACTTGCCTGTGGCAATGGCAGCAGTAGATTGCCTTGTGGATTACAAACCTAGTTCTTCAACCAAGTCCAAACCTGATCTGAAAGGCAAAGGAAAATAAATATTCTGAGATTTAGGGAAGGGGAAAAGAAGAAGAACAAGGAGGGCAAAAGGAAGCCACACGATGATGGGAAGTCCAAAGAGGTGAACAACAACAACAACAACCGAGTTCGCCACCATAATTTTGCAATCACCCGCCAAGTACATGCTTGTGATGGTAACTTTCTCGGCCTCAAGAACATGAGCAGTCTTGAAATACTGATCCATGTCCCATAAAAAGTTCTCCAATTCCTTCGCATTTCGAGCACCACCAAAAGGTTTCAATTCAAGAACTTTCAGTTTGATAGAGTATAATGATGTAATGCCTCCGGAATTACCGAAGTCTCTTCCTCCTCGAAGACCTACTGAATACAAGATTTAACTTGTCTTGGTGCTAGATTGCTTGTCCAAGTGCCATATCGGATGAGTCCTCCGGAACTGATTGAATTGCATAAGCAACTGGGCAAGTTGCTGGATGCTGGCATGATCCAGCCCTCTAAAGCTCCTTATAGTGCTCATGTTATATTCAAGAAGAAACAAGATGGATCCATGTGAATGTGTGTGGATTATAGGGCCTTGAATATGTTACAATCAAGAATAAGTATCCAATTCCGTTGGTGGTAGAATTATTTGATCGCTTGTCTAAGGAATTTGACTTCACAAAGTTGGATCTAAGGTCTGGTTATTGGCAAGTTCAGATTATCGAAGAGGATGAGGGAAAAACTACTTGTGTGACGAGGTATGGATCTTATGAATTTTTAGTAATGCCTTTTGGACTTGCCAATGTCCCGTGATGAATGATGTTCTGTTTAAGTATGTGGATCATTTTGTGATCATATATCTGGAGGATATTGTGATATATAGTGAGAATCTTGCTGATCGTTTATTGCACTTGAGATTGGTGTTGGAAAATTGAGGTGGAATTCACTGTTTGTTAAAATGGAGAAATACGTGTTTGGTCAATAAGAAGTGATGTTTCTTGGACATTGGGTTAGTCAAGGGAAGAGGTGCATGGATGAAATGAAAGTGAAGGCCATTCTGGATTGGCCTAGTCCTTATAAGGTTGATGAGTTACCTTTATTTTTGGGGTTGGCCAGTTATTACCGCAAATTCATCAAGAGGTATTCAAAGCGTGTGGCTCCCTTAACTGATTTGTTGAAGAAGGAACATAGTTAGGTGTGGAGTGTGCAATGCTATGAGGCATTCGAGGATTTGAAGGGGCGGTAGCAAAGAGGCATGTTTTATGGTTGCCTGACTTTGAATCACTATTTTAGGTGCACACTGATGCTTCTGATCGAGCCATTGATGGTGTGCTAGTGCAAAATTCTCATCCAGTTGCCTTTGAAAGTAGAAAATTGAAAAATGCATAGCAGCGATACTCAGCGCATGAGAAGGAAATGACTGTGGTTGTTCACTACTTAAACATTTGGCGGCATACTTTTTTGGGCTCGCGTTTCACGATAGTGACAGAAAAATATTACCAATACCATCTTCAAGACACAGAAGAAGCTTAGTCTCAAGCAAGCGCGATGGCAAAAGATGCTTGTTGAGTTTGACTTTGAGTGAGAGCATCGACCTGATAGACATAATCAAGTTACGGATACTCTTAGATGCAAGACTGTGGTGGAGGCAATTACGGCAAACTCGGTTTTGGAGAGTGACTTCCTATATCGAATCAAGAAGGTATCACCTTCTGACCCTGTTTATCTTCTACTAATGAAATATATTTCTGATGGTCGAGTTTGAAAGTATTTAGTAGATGCCGGTACGCTCTACGCAAAGGGGTAGGCCATTTGTTCCAATTTATGGGATCCTAATGACATAATAATTGAAGAAGACACATGATGCTCTGTGGACGAGACATCCAATGGTTGAGAGAATATTGTATTTTATAGCTCGGAGTTGGTATTGTCCAAGGATGGAACATGACATAGAGGCCTACAAGAGATCTTATCTTGTGTGTCAATTTGATAAAACTGAGCGGAAGAAAAAGGCTGGGATGCTACAACCATTGCCTATTTTGGAACAGCCATGGAAGAGTGTATCTATGGACTTAGTTGGTGGGTTTCCAAAAATGCAAGAATATGGTTCAGTGCTAGTTGTGGTGGATCGGTTCTCTAAGTATGTTGTGTTCATGGTAGCACTGCATGTTTTCCCTGTGGAGAAAACTACACGTTTGTTCTTCAAAGATGTAGTGAAATACTTTCGGCTGCTGCAAAACATAGTAAGTTATTAAGATGAGTGGTTCACATGTCGGTTTTAGACTGAACTATTTGGCTTGATGGGGTCAGACTTGAATTTCTCTATTTTCAATCATCAACAGGCCAGACGGATAGGGTGAATGGATTGCTGGAAGAGTACTTGAGGCATTATGTGATTGCAAGTCAGAAAAATTGGGTGGATTTACTTGATGTGGCCTAGTTCTCCTTCAATCTGTACAAGAGTTCATCAACGAAGATGCGCCATTTTGAGATAGTTTTGGGACAATAACTGCTGACCTCACATGAGGTGATCAAGCAGAGCACTGGGGGCAAGTGTCCTGCAGCGTGTAGGTTTGCACGAGAGAAACACAAGATGTTGGAAGAGACGAGGGACAGTCTCGAGAAAGAAAGAAGTAGAAGAATGAAATAGTTTATTGATAAAAAAGTGAGGGCGTTGGAATTTCAGGTGAGTGACCAAGTGCTGCTGAAATTAACTCCTCAAATTTGGAAGAATGTCAGCAACAAGGTAGTGCATTGTGGGTTGGTGTCAAGGTATGATGGTCCAATTGAGGTAGTGAAAATAGTGGGTCAACTAGCTTATCGCTTGAAGTTGCCGGATAGGATTAGGGTGCATCTTACATGTCATGAGAGCTTCTTGAAGCCCCTCCACGAAGACAAAGATAAGAGTCGGATTCGAAGAAGAGTATAGCTCCGCCAATAATTCAGAAATAGTTTGGAAAATAAATTGAGAAGATGTTGGATCATAGCGTGATGGGGCAGAGCAAGAAGATCAGAGGACTGATTTCTTGGTTCAGTGGAAAGGTTGCACGGAGGAAGACACAACTTGGGAAGGAAATGCTACTTTATGGCAGTTCGAGAGGGTATTCCAGACCTATCTTGACTCAGTTGCGGTGAAGTCATCGTCTAGCTCAGATGAGGGTAGTTTGCTAGCCCATTAGTCTGGTTCCTCAAGAAAATTAGGGAAAAAATAGCGTTAGCGGTAGGCAAGCATTCGCAATATACGCACAAGATGGATAGAGAGTGTAGATGCGCTTGAGTGAGTGATGTTCATTGTAATCCTTTGCATGTTCTAAGCATGGTTCCTTATAATTAATTTGGTGAATAAAGAAAAAGGTTGGGCGTGTTTGCCCGTAAAGGTGTGTGTCTTGTATTTACGTAATGCTTGTGATGCTTGTGTGCTTGTGAGAGTGAGTGTGTGAACATTTTTCCATTTTGGGTGTTAAAGTCCTACATTCCCTTCACCATGGGGAAGCATCTTGTATGTTGACCCCCCTCAATTTTTTCATATGTTAGCACTAAGTAAATAATAGAAATACCTCCTAAATTTATAAATTAAATCCTTAAAATTGTAAAATCCCCCCTCAGGGAATCCCCTGGCTTCGCCCCCTGCCTTTCACGTTTTTATTCCTTTCACAATTTTGTTCCTTTAGGGATTCTACCCATTGTGAGCTTGTGGTTGAAATCAACATTATTTGAAGAAATATTATGATAAGTGCAACTCGAATCCATATGCTAACGACATATATATATATATATATATATAATATATATATATATATATATATATCTAAGTGCATAAATTGTACCATTAAACTAATTACAATCTCACTGGATGGTTTCCTTGTAGAGATAAACATGTGCCGGAAATGCGAGACTATAGTCATCTATATCCAAAGCGAACAAATGTACCATATAGACGAGGGTCGCTGAAAAGTGGATATTCAATTACTTATTTTTAAAACTAGTTCTATGATCACAAAAATCATAAAATTACGCTTGATACCATTTAGGATTGGTGAACATCGAAACTTTATCAAAAGAGATACAATAAAATTGAATAACATAAACAATATAACAAAAGGCATAGATATGTCCAAATAATATAACACAAGGCATAGATGTGTCCAAACATGAATATGATAATACTACACAAATATTAAAGGATATAAATAAATTTGAAGAAAAACTAAAACATAGTGAGGGATCTGAAATCAAAATAGACCTCAGAAATAGCCATGTCTAAGCCTTGGAAGAACCGCGTTCTAGTCTATCACAGCTCGGCAATATCACAGAGAATTTCCAGTTAGGTGTTTAAAGGGATGGCGATACATAATGGCCATAAACATCAAGTTTTCACATAGACTTTTCAAAGTTTTCAGATAAAAAATGGATTTTCAAAGATTTATTAATGATTATTTTTAGATATATAGAAATAATTTTCAGAGAGTTTTATGGTTTTCTAACCACACAAATTTTAGAAATTTATAGAGAGTTTTACAGTTTTGCAAGTATGAGATTTTTGATTTTATGATGAGGATAACTTTAGATTTAATTTCATTAGTTATGGAATCCATCGATTTGAAATTGATTTCATTAGTTTTACAGAGTTTTTCACAGCGATATTTTCTTTATGATGTTATAATTTTATAAAAGATTGTATTTCCAAGAGGTTATGAATTTGGATTTATTATATCGGATTTTGATTTTACTTGATTTCATATATTACAACGGATTTTGATTTCAATTTACTCACAAGAATTTTGCATTCTCATACAGATGAGTTTTATTGATTTATATAATCCATCAAGTTTCATAAGTTGTTATAAAGTTTTATGGTTTTCAAATACAAAGATATTCAGATTTTGTATTCAATTTTCTCCACATGGCCAGGTACAGTTGTTCCCATATCCTGATACGGCCCCAAGATATGGACCAAATAAAGTTAGTCCCCTTATCCGATTGAGGTATTTTCCTAGATATGGACTTTTCTAGATTCAGTGTATGTGTGCATGTGGACATGGATGATGCATGTGGACTAGGATGATGCATGTGGACTTGGATGACGCATATGGACTTGGATGATGCATGAACATAGTTTCAAAGTATTACAAATTTCAAATTTTATTTAGAAGCATATAGATTTCATATTTCAATTTTCAGAGAAAAGCTTCTAGTTTTATTTTTCAATACAATAGATAGATTTCAAAATCTAAGTTTTCAGATTCAATAACATGTTTTCAGTAAGCCTATGCATATGTTCAGTTATAACAAGTTCCTTTGACGAATTAAATGATAATAAACAATGATCAATGAGTTATGTATGTTGTATTGTTATGTATATGGATATGCATTGAAGACTTGTGAGTAATAGTATGGGTTAAGTGCTAGATGTTTATCACACATAGAATTTAAATTATGAAAACTTCAACGGATGGAATCATGTGTTGATATTTTGCATCACCATAGAAGTCAGTAGTTTCAGTAGATCAGCTTGTATTAGGCCCGACTACAGTTCGGTTCTGGAACCGAACTGAACCGGTGGTTCCAGTTCCTGCTGAAGGAGGAATTAGATCGTACAGTATACGATTCCCTTTCGGTTCCAGAATCAAATTACAACTAAAGATTTGGAAAAAAAAAATAGTTTATTGTATACATAATTTATTTTATTGATATATAAATTAATTATCTCATTAATATATCAATGATTAAATTATGAGCCCTTTATAAAATATGACACTAGGGTTAAACATTCATGAACTTGTTTTAGTTAAACAAATACATAAAATAATGATAATTCGTAATCTAATAATTAGGTAATATTCATATAATCACAATACAGAATATTAAGTTAAATTTTTCTGGAAAATTTAATAATACCTTGATAAATTAATTTTTTTATGAATTAAAATAAATATTAATTTAAATATTATCTTGATTAATTAATAAATTTTATCGATTCATGCGGTTCAGTTTCGAGGTTGGTTTCAGAATTTCTGTTCTATTTCGGTTCGGTTCTAACCTAGGTTTCGGTTCAATTCGAGGTTTGGTTATCAAATTTTGAAGAACCGAACCGATCATTCAACGATTTCGGTTGTATGATGTGAGAAAAGCTCAATAGTTATTGTTTTCTAAAACTAGCAGATTGAAATCTTTAAGATAAGACATAAAGATATTTCCATAAGGCCTATTATACATAAATAATGTTCATGAAGTATATGTATATTTACGCATGTGTATATAGTGTATATGTATTTTAGTATGTTTGATGTTTACTTAAGGCGTGGGATGTTTACTGAACTTTATAGCTCATGCAACAATAGTTTGTTAGTTTTGCAGGTTAGCAACGAATGTGAAGAGCCAGTCGGGTTTTAGAGAAGTTTTTGAAGATAGCGGATCACCCCAATTGCAGTCAAGGTTGTCATAAAGTCATTGTATTGTCTTGAGTCAAGTTTTGGGTTTACACTACCCTAATAATATTTTTATTTCATTATGAATAGCATATACGTGCTAAGCACACGTCATTGTATAGTTATATGTTGAATTACATGCCTGAGGTCGTTTTGCATGTTGAGTTGAGTTTGGTTGCATTTAATTGTATTTGGAGGCCACCACGAGGTGCTGGACTTCAGTCTAGGTTGTATGACTTTTAGCATACACCATGTCGAAATTTTAGTAGCATCATAGGCTTATAGAGGGAGGTGAGTTCGCCTTCTGCCTGTCACGATCCCAGAGATTGGGATGTGACAGCTCTGAAAAGGATGAGAACAAAACCTGAAAGTTGTGAGAATAAAATCTGAAAGCTATTAGATCTAGGTTTGAAGATTAATAATTATATGGATATTCACTCACACAAATGTGAGAGATCGCACCCAAAACTTATATATGAAGGAGGAATGCCTTAATCAAGTGAGCTAACAATTTCCTACAAGTATCTCAAGTGTTTTTAGGCATTAATTCATTGGATGGCAAAATAGAGTAATAAATAATTTTACAAGTTATAAAATTCATCATTCAATAAGTGCCACACGACACTTCAAATGTTGGGATAATAGTTGACAACCCTAAATATTATGCATATGCATTTTAGAAACTCTAATTTTCGCCCTCCTTATGAAGTTCCAAGTAGGTTAGTCTCCCACAAGATTTGGGATCCCCTTGGGACCCCTCTATTTTGAATCCAAGTGTAATATGATTTTGACTATCTCACCTAATTAACTTAAGGAACCAAAATGACAATTAATTAAAGTTTCAATGAAAATTACAAGAAAAATCTAACTTGTGCAATTAATTCAATATCGAACATTGTTAAGTTATAAGAATTTAGATTTAGTGTTGAATTGAATGTGATATATGGTTAAAATTTAATTAAATTTAAATTATTATTAATCATAACTTATAAAAAAATTGATACAAAATTCAGTTAACACCGAATCCAAATCCAAATTATAAACAAGTCGAATAAATAAGTTAATTACAAATCCTTTTTTGCCCCCCCCCCCCCCCTTGTTTCCCCTAAAATTATTGTTTTACCCTCTCCTTAAAATAATCTCACTTATTTTGTTTCGTTTATGTTATTATTATTATATTAATTAAATTCTTTTTTTTTTTATTGTTTTACCCCTTCCCAAAATATTCTCACTTATTTTGTTTAATCTATTTAATTATTTTTATTATTTTATTAATTAAATTCTTATATTTTTTCTTTTATTCTTATTTAATAATATATATATATATATATAGATATAGATATAGATATATATACAAACACTCTCTTTTATTTGTTTAATAAATCTCATATATTTTTTTAGTTGTTATTTATTTTGTGTTTCATTATTTATTTAATTCTTTATTAATTTATTTAACACTATTTATTTTGTTATGCTTATGCTTATGCTTTTATATTATTAAAAGTCGAGTTTACTTTACTTTGTAAAAATAGTGGTGTGAATTGTTTACTTTCGTAAAGCAATGTTTGTATCTACTTTTACTTTTTCTAAAGTTGTGTCACCTAACTTTTAGAAAAGCTTTGTTTTTTTTCTTAAAGTTGGAATCTTATCATCATGTTAAGTGTGTTCCAGTTGTAATACTTATCTTGTAAGCTTATTCCTTTATAAAGAGATAGTTTGTAAGTTTGAAGGCAAGTCTCTCACTCTTGCTCTTTCATATTCAGCCTTTCATTATCTCTTCATTGAACAAAGTTCTCCTCTTAATAGAACATTATGAATTACTACAACTCGGGTTAATTTTCATATAGTTGGTCATGTCAGAATTATATTCTAAGTGGGGAGAGCATCTCCAACAATAGTCGCGATTATACTCCTGAATTTACTATAGACCATGTTAGTTAATCGTTGTCTTATGCATATTCGTTATTTATTTTGAAAGTACTTCAAATTATGCATCTTTGTTATTTATACATCTTCGTTATATTTTTTTTTATAGATTTTTGAAAGTAGAGAAGATATGATAAATTGGGAGAAGAGAGTTGGTCTGGAAAATGATATTTTGGTGGTTATTAAAAAAAAATCACCCAATTTAAAAGGCGGCAAGCTGCCAAAATATCATCTTATGTGTGAAAGAGGAGGAGAGTACAAACTGTCACAGTATCTCATTGATGGGCAATCCCTAACAAGGAGTACTGGAACTAAAAATACGAATGCTCATTTGAGCTTTGAGGTATGTTGGGATATATGTCCTAGAGCTTCATGTAATGTAAACGGAATTATTTGTTACAAAATAAAAGATACATTATTCATTTATCAAATATTGATTTAATCACATATTGTAAATTATCTTGTTTACCATTTATTACTCACGTGCCTTCAGACTTAGTGTATGAGTGTCATACAAAAGAGGATTTATGTCTAAAGACGTGAAGAAACCTAGCTATAAGAGACACACGTATCCTTAAAGATGTGAGAACACTATTTACGAAGAAATTGTTGGGGTTGGTGCTCAGAGCGCCAATCCGGACCGTATTTATGTCTGATTCATGAATACGAACATCCATTTTTTTACATAATATTACTTTCTTAGTGGTTACACCTCTTGTTTTTATATACGTATTCGATCTAATTACTATTAAATTGAAACTAAATCTGATTTAGTGATATGTATATATCATACAAAGACCCGATAATATATAATGTAGTGCACAGTTACAAAGTAGTTTGTAATTGACATTGGGAAGTGACACTACTAGAAATATATTATCAAATAAAGTTCCTGGTCAAGATTTACTAACACGGGTCGGTTAGTTAAATCCGTTGAGACCAGTACATGTCGTATATCGTGACTTGGTCCGATGGTTTATCCCAATGAACCATGAGTCTTGGGAGACTCGTATAGACATGTAGGTGTTTATAGTGGATAAACACTGAATGACTCACCGAAGATTCTTAATGGATGGTACACCAACGTCAATAAGAATCTTCTCGGGTTGAGTAGTATAGTGGTCATTTGACTTGAGATACCACTGTGGATGTATGAGACATCCTCCGTACTTAGATGACAGTCAAGTCACCGATCTATTTAGATCAGACCTCCACATGTTCGTTGGGTGTGGATCGATCCTAAGGACATCATGTGTGTATCAAGATAGGATCTGTCAGTTCTGTGTACAGAGCATAGGTAGTCCAAATGTGATTAGAAATCAGTTAAATCTATGGCCATAGTATACATTGGAAGTGAGTTCCGAATTTTATTTATAGATTGCTAATAGATATGTCGACGGGGTAATACCCATAGAGATTTGACGTTTACATCTATATCTCTGGTATTATCCGAATACCTGTGACAGATGGATTATACGTATGCAATGACCTCGACCTATATGATTCAGCTAGTTTATCTGTGGTCGTCATAATTTACGGGTGGGTAAATTATGGACACGAAATTAGATTTCGTGATGGATATGCCTGAATCTAGAGAGTCTCATTAGTGAAATATACTCGTAGATCACTATGGCAACTTTTATGAATAATACTGATTATTTATAAGTCGTTTAAAGGTTAAACGAAAAATACATGCGAAGAGACCTAATAGTCATTTCCTAATTATTGTGTATTTATACTTAATGATAGATTTTATTAAATACACACTAATTAAATGTCAAATGTTGATATTTGACTAATATCATAAATATTTATGTATTGGATATTTAATGTAAATATAATACATATATTTAAAATATTTGTATTTAAATAATTATTTAATTGTTAAATGATTAAATTAATTAAAATATAAATATCTTAAAGTTGTGATATTTATGGAAATGCTTTTAGTTGCTTTATTTGACTTTAAGAAAATCATTAAATGGTTTGATGATGACTTATGCAAGTTGATAAAGTAAATTAAATGAAACAAAATAAATATCTAGATATTTATGCTTCCAAATATCTAGATATTTATGAAGTATATATTGTTTTGTTTCATTTTTAGGGTTTAAGGGTTCATAAGTTACCAAATAAACATAATAGAGTTGAGAGAAAAAAGCTTGGAGGCTAAAGAAGAAAGCTTGGAAAAATCTTGTTTTTGTAAGTTTTTCTTTAAAGTCTTCAACATAGAAAATATTTCTAACATGCTTAGCTTCATCTTGTGTTGCTTTGATGTTGTCTCTTTACTTATAGTTTATGTTTTAATTGGTTATGAACTTGTATGAAAGATGTTTGCATGTATGGTTTCAAAGTGAGCTTGAAATGGTTTCATAAGCTCTCTTTTGATTATTTGATAATCAAGTTGCCATTCTAGAGTTGCTAAGCTACTCATTGATGACCTAGAATTGTTCTCGAGTTATTTCATGATGGTGAGACTTGTTTGGTGTTGTAAAGTTTGAATTAAAGTAATGGATTTAATGGATTTGGTGAAATTGGTCAATTTGATGAAATTATAAAATTAGGTTTCTTAACCCATTCCAAATTTGAGGCTTTTCATATATGTGATGTATTATGGTGTTTATATGATGCATATTAATTTTTGAGTTGATTGGATTTGATCTTGGCATGTTTTGAACATAAAATGACCAAATTGCAAAAACCTAAAAAATATGGGGCAATTAGACAAAAATTGGGGTTTTTGTTGCAATCTGATTTTTACATGTTTGAAATGTTGGAAATCATTTTAGAAATGATTTAGAATCATCCAAAATTGTATTTGACAATTTTAGAATTAAAATGATCAATTTGTAAAGTATTGGGGCAATTCGGTAATTACCAAGAAATTTGATTTCTTGTGTAACTTTTTAGAATTTGACAATTGGGTAATTAAATAAATAAGTTTATTTAATTGATCCAAGAAAAATTTTGAAATCGGAAAATTTTGATTTTCCGTGTTTCCGCTACGTTACTGATATTCCCCCTTAAAACCCCTACATAAATCATATGCATATTCAGTAAAGACACATGACATCAATAGGATTTGGGTTTGAATATACTTCTTAGACATCAGATTGGAGATTAATGATGTAACTGGAGTAGTTGTGGATATGATCGAATTAGCACTTATATATCAAATTCGGTCAAGGCCTTCTAAGTTAACTATGTCGAAGAGAAAGGAATAAAAATAAGATGAGCGACTGTTTAGAGATTCTAAGAAGTAAGAACTCATTAGAGAAAAAAAAAATGAGAAAAGGTGAAATACAGTCAATCATAGGAGATGAAATACTCATAGTATATTTTTCAAACAACACGAAAGTGTAGAATGAGAGGTAAATGAACTCATGAATAATAAGTTTTGTGAATGATTTACACCTCTATGTAGACAAGATATAGTGTATGGTCCTTGATTTCACACGAGAAATAAGGTTTCCAAGGGAACATCCAAAGACTAAGCTTTTAGCTATAAATTGAATAGAGTATACCAGAATAAAAGATTTCTAGAAGTCATAGTAGTGAGTTCTTGAGCAGAATAGCAGAAAGCAAGTAAAGGAAGATAATAGTATCAGAGATCAGATATCTTCAAACTAAGACGAACCTAAAAAGCTATATATCAGAAGGGATTCAAGGATAAATCCTATTTTAGAGGGGAGAATTTGTGAAACCCCGATAATCTTAGCGACTATTACATTGTGGGACACGTGATACATGATATAGATCATGTTCGAACACGTATATACTCACGAAATGACTTTTTGGATATTCTACAAGTTCCTCGTAGTTCCGATACGAAATTTATTTCAAGATTAAATCTGGATAGTCCATGGTATTTGGGACTTAACTTTTTCATACGATTTCTGATTTTTTATGAAATTTATATCGTTAAAAAGCTAAGATCAAGACCTACAACTTCCGCGTTGAACATTCTTCCAAATTCAAACCAGAAGTAGGTAAAAATGCAACTTACAAAATCAGATGAATCGTACTTGATGACCACTCTAGAAAATTCTCAAAGTTTCTCAAAATTTCTAAATTTCTTTCCAATTAAATCAAATATAAATAGCCCTAGTATAAAAATGGGACATTATTTAACCATCCCCAATAGTTTAAGAAAAAGAAGAAAAAACGTGAGAAGCGAAAAAGAAAAAAAGAAGAGGATGAGGGGAAGCCATTCACACCCAAACTCAAGAGAAAACAAATGCAAGTGATTCCACAACAAGCTAGGAAGAAGGATATCAAGCCTAGAAGACTTGAAATGTGAAGAAAATTAAGTGAAATGAGGTGAGGAAAAACTTGACCGAAAACTTGGATTGTGAAATTTTAAGAGTATGATGCTAGTTAGAGTTATTGTCATGCTAGGGAATGCATTTTACTGATTAATAAACAAAGAAATTGATTGTATGATAAAATATCCAAAATTTTGAAAATCCTAAGTGTTAAGCTAAAATAAGAATTA
Organism: Zanthoxylum bungeanum; assembly: GCA_019454045.1. NCBI lineage: Eukaryota > Viridiplantae > Streptophyta > Magnoliopsida > Sapindales > Rutaceae > Zanthoxylum > Zanthoxylum bungeanum. Next base: position 57,955 of record SKCR01024844.1, read on the forward strand.
TGAGATTAAAGAGTTGTTTGATGATGATATATTTGTATAGAATGTATGAAGTTGAGGCTTAATAGAGTGGCTTGTGTAATGGTTGTAGTTATGCATTTGGGCAAGTTAGGCATTGTAGAGTTAAGTGAGGCCCTGGAAATTGGCTTAGCGTCGAGCCGCCCAGGATCCAGCGTCGCGACACGTATTAATCGAAGGCTCACTACCTCGGGCCTTATTGAGGGAGCGTCGCGACACTCAGCATTTGACGTCACGATGCATAACGAGCAGAGGCTCTACCTCAGGTCTCATCAAGTGAGTGTCGCGACGCGTAGCGTCTGGCGTCATAATGTGAAACAGAGCATACTCTCTATCTGGCTCGGCTTGTATGGGCGTCGCAACGGCAGGTCAGGAAAAGTTTAATAACATTTCAGTTTCAACCTAGGATGTTAATGACCACCATAAGAGTTTCATATTAAGGCATATACACGCGATATGACAAGTCGCAAGCATAATACGTCATGTGGTGTTGATAGATTAGTGGAATTGAGAAGTTTAGCCTAACCTTGAAACATGTTTCATACCTTATATGTTAACTGAGTTTCTCAATTAGAGATCATCACAGGAACCACAACATTCTGTTTGTGTGTCCTACACATGCCAAGGATCTCTAAACAAGATTAAAGTTTGAATTTAACGAGTAAGTTGCGGAAATACTTATAATGAACGGATGAGAAATTTCAAAAATTCCAATGGATGTAGAAGCTCCAAGCTTTGAAAATGAGTTCCAAACTCTTGGGTGAGTTTCCCTATCACCTTAATTAACTCCCAAAGTGCTAGGTTTGATAAAAAAAAATTGAAGCAAAATTTCATCTCCAAGAAGTAAGAAATTCGGCCAAATGAGAGAGTTGGGAGAGATGAGTGAATAGTTCAAAACTAGGTTGGTTTGTGTGTTAAATGCAACAATTTAAAGTAGCCAAGTACTTCCATCACAAATAGTGACAGGTGATGTAAGTTGTGGGTCTCACCCAATTAAATTCCAAATTTAGTTGGCTCACAGAACATGACTTTAGGCTTGGGTTCGTTTAATCCGATTAAACGAACTTTCTGTCGCGACATAATTAAATCCAATTTAATTAAATAATAATGCCCAACAAAATTATTACGAAAGTCGCTTACGAATTAATTCTAAATTAATTCGTTCGCCCGAAATAAAATCCAATTTTAATTCCGCATTGAAATCCGATTTCAATTAATATATCCAATATATTATTTAATCGATTAATTCTAAATTAATCGCGTCTTCTCTTCTAGACGAATTTAATCCAAGATAAATTCTTACCGTAATTAATCCTAGATTAATTTTCTCTCTCGTAATTAATTCCAGATTAATTATGTTCGAGTCAAATGTCATTGGTGAATCTTTGGGAAGCGACCCAAGAGATCCTTGGATATGTTGGCAGTAAATACGGTCATCGGATTATCTGAACACGTGCGTACCCTGTACCATGTTCTCACCGATTTACAAGACATGGTTGGCTTCTAGCAAAGCATCATGCCTACCCAATTCTCCAGAAATATTCAACGAAGAATATATAATATGTATCAGGCGTAATATACAAAGTATTGCGTAATACGATCCAGTATCAGATGTCACATGCTAGGCCTAGGGCTGGAATTGTGTCTGCCTCGTACGAATTATATATCGGATCCAGTGTAACTAGTCTCTGTAATCGGATAATCATGACCTAGTCATATTATCCTGATAGCTACAGCATTGAAGAGTACTAGTACCGTATCATGCGTGATCATCATCTCAATATGACTGAAGTGATACTCTCATCTTGACATCACATCCAATACACTATGATTCTCAGTAAACCCAGCAGAGGCGTACACAAAACCTGTTAAATCTCCGGACGACCAAAACCAAAGCAAACTGATTGTCGCAAGTAATAACGATGCAAGTCTCAGGTTAAAGATCCCATACACCTACCCTGATTCGGATTCCCATAGACACATAGTCATAATACCAATGGGACTCCGATGGGTCTATCCAGAGTGAAGCTGTTCCCGGTCCAACGTCTAACAGAACCTCTTATAACACTTGCATAAGTATCCAATACTTAAATATATGAGAACTATACCGTTAAGCTTTCATAACGTGCACAAGTGTAATACTAGTCTATTCCGCATTATCGATGTCCAGTCTCGATAATACTATGACTAGGGATATTTAATGATCAAACCTTTCATGGATTAATATTGTCTCATATCTTATTAATCTGATTTAACTATAGGACTTTTATCTTTTATATATCCAAGTAATCCAATTACAAAATGATAAAATAGCAATTTTTTTTGTCACATAGTTAATTTGTACAAAAACACCATCTCTTTTACAAATAGTGATGCTATGGGTCATAATTGTCCAACACATTCTTTGACGAAGTAAAGTAATATCAGCCAGATCCTGGAATCTGTGAGTGAACCTTTTTTTCAACTGATTTCATTTAAGTTGTTTTCGATAGAAGACATACTTTTAAAGCGCAAAGGGCGTTAGCCAAGTTTGATATCCAGTTATTTTAAGAATGATAATGATTTGAGAAATTGTGATTTTGAAAGTATGATTTCTAAGATTTTTGAGATTGAGGAAAAACCCAATCTAGAGGTTTTTGGAATTGACGGACATGGATTTGATTTTGGAGGCATGGGGGAAAAACCCACCTCAGATGTGACTTATGGAATTGATGAATTAAACATGTTCATATGTAGAGCATGACTAGGGGGACGACGATATGTAATGACCCAAGATCCTAGTTTCAGTGGCTTGGGGACGGTGATACGTACCGCCCCAAGACTGCCAGATTTCAAGCTAGGGGACGGCGATACGTAACTCCCCTAGACCCTAGATTCAGGGACATGATAAATTCATGCATTGGGAGACGTTGATACGTAACGGCCCAATGCCATGGAGTTGCACACTTGACTCTTGTTCAGTGGCTTGGGGTACGGCGATATGTAAAGCCCCAAGACCACTAGTATGCGTATGGGGGGATGACGATACGTAACTCCCCTATGTGTCAAGTATTCTACAGATCCTCAGATATTTCAAATTAGATTTTCAAATACAATGGTTTTATGAAAATGTTTTCCAGAGAAACAGTTTTATGAAAGAGATTTAGAAAGAACTCAATTTTTCGGAAAAATTCAAAGTTTTCAAACTTAAAAGATTTTTCTGAAAAATGTTTCATAAAAAGAGTATTGTTTTTAGATATGAAAGAGATTTCAGAAGAGATGGTTTGAGATGAATTTGGTTTTAGAACCATGGTTTTTCAAAAAGCATTTTAGTTCCTATTTTAAACTGTCCACTCATTAGATCGTTCAAATGATCTAATCCTCTATTCTTAGTGATTTATTATTTTACAGGTTTACCCGGAGGACGAGCTCGGGAGGATGGATACTGATGGTAGTTACTAGAATGTTGAGTCCACCAGATCAAGTCAAAGGGAGGGAGTTCAGTCAAAGTTAAAGTGAAGTCATGTAACAGTCATTGGTATTGCATCAGTTATTGTGTTAAGTTAAAATGTTTATGAATAAAGTTGTAAAGGAAAGTATTATTGGGTATACAATTATCAGTATTGAGTTGCATTTCATGTTGTTGAGTCAGGGCAATGGTCCCTGCAAATGAGTCAGTAATTTGAGATGCGTTTAGTAATGATGATCACAGTCAGATAGTTAGAGGCTCATGGGGATATATCAGCCTATTCCATGTCGGTAGCATCTCATGGAGGGAGATGTTACAAAGATGGTATCAGGGCATGGTCTAGGGAGTTGACCGGCGTAAACACACACGTATAACGCAAGCGTACGTATCGTTCAAGTAGTATAAAAAGTATCGATCCCACGAGGAATTAATACCTAAGTTATTAATTTTATGAGGTCAAATTATTACTAGTATCTAACAGGTTGTTTAATTGATTTGAAATGACGACGATTCTAAATTTAAAGACAAGTAAATAAAATTGTTCGAAAGTAGATTTTAAGAAAATTCAATATTAAAAACTATCTAGGGTTGTGATTTCTTTTAATATCATTTTAAAGATGAAGTGGTAATCTTATAGTTGGGTAAAATATTGATTTATTAACCTGGAACACCAAATTATGTAAAAGCCTCTTCCGATGGTCAATTACAAATACCTAGTATAATCCAATTGAACCATATGTCTATGTCAACCAAATTACCTAGATTCATTAAGGTTAAGTTCCAATTATGGTTACCCCCGCCCGACAGGTATATTCCTATCCTGTAAGGAAATCTATTAAAGGGTTATCTATCCTCAAGGAAGATCGTGAGCTATTGAGTCTGAGGTCTTAAACTTAAAATCCCTATGTCTAGTTCATTTTAAGTTTACCTAGTCAATTTAATTAATGGCCAGTTAATTAAAAAATATTAAGATTAAGACTCAATAAATAAATCTTTATATTACCCAAACTATAATCTAACCCCTTATAAACCGGTGATATTGGAAGTCATCACAACCCCAGATACTAATTTAGTTACGACACATAGCTAGGGCTGGTAAAATAAAAGACATAAAATGCTGAAAGTAATTGCGGTAAAGTAAATACTGAAAGGTAAATTACAATAAAATAAATGCTAAGGTAAAAAGGAATTACTTTTACTACTACTAATTTAGATATCTCCCATAAAATAATATATAAACTTGTGATAATATTACCAACCGACCAATCTGGCGGTATTCTGATTAAGTCAAATTAAGTCCAACCAGCCATTAAGGCGATAATATTTGTCCATAACCAGCCATAAAGGCGGAACAAAAATAAAATTACCAACCGACCAATCTGGCGGTATCCTTGATTAGTCAGGTTTAAACCAGATTAAAATTAAATTACCAACCGACCAATATAGCGGTATCCTTCTTAAGTCAAGTTTTAAATAGTGAATATATTATTTTTAAGGGAGATTAATCTAAATAGCAATAGTAAAAGAATTACCTTTCACCCTAGCTGGGAAAGTTACCTCCTCATGTGAATAGTAAAAACTGTAAAAAGTAAAGAAAGTAAATTACTATTATTACAAAAAGTAATTAAAATTATTACAAAAGTAAAAACTAAAAATTAAAACGAAACTTAGAGAGAGAATAACTCCCTATTTACATAAAAGAAATGGGAGAGAATGGTGCAAAGAAATCTGAAATCTCGAGCTCAATTTATAGGCGCGGATAGGTTTTTGGCGTCGCGACGCCAAGGGCTTCAGCGTCGCGACGCTGGAACAGTGAGGCGTGGCACAATGACAGCTTGACACGTAGCGATTCAGATAAGAGGATAAGGCGACACGTGGCGAGGCGGCTAAGAGCTCAATTATTATGCTGACGTGGCGATGACGTGGCAAGGCGGCTGAGATCAATTGTCGGCACCATAGGATTGCGACACGTGTCACGCTGTGATTGGCAGATGATGATGTGGCATGTTGACTCGGTTGACCATCTGATGTGGACGATGACGTGGCATGACACGTGGCATAGTTGACTCGTTGACCGGATGACGTGGCGACACGTTGGATGACACGTGGCACACATGGAAATAGTATTTGTCGGCACCATAGGATGATGACACGTGTCACGGTGCACGTTAGCAGATCGGCTGTGATGGTGACACGTGGCACGGCGCACGTTAGCAAAGTCAAACTTCTCAAATTCTGACCCGTTGACCCGGCGCACGTTAGCAGATTCGGCGCATTCTTGGCGTAGCGACGCTGAAGGTCTGGGCGTCGCGACGCGGGAAATTACCAAAATGCCCTTTTCGTCCAATTTTCACTGTTTTACCCCAAATCACCTCCAGAATGTCCTGAAACTTTATTTATCTATAAAATAACACAAAACACATCAAAATATTCACATAACTCAAGAAACTATACAATATATTAGGTTAAATGAGTGGGAAATAGTGATAGATTTATCACTCATCACACCCCAAACCTAACATTTTGCTAGTCCTCGAGCGGAACATAAAATAACATAAATAATTTAACTAAGCCACTTTCGTAGGGATCACGGTTGCATTTAGCATATGCAACAAGCCTTTAAACCCCTAGGTGTCCCTAGTGGACGAGTTGTAGTCTCGTGAGGGTTTACAGCAATGATATCCATAAACATTTTACAAAAGTAAAAAGATATTAAAACTAATGCACACAAAAGCAAAAAGACAAGCGAAAAGAGAATAAAGAAGTTAGTGACTAATTAGGTGAAACTTCTAATCCAAGTTACTAGTTGTTTTGTTTCATTCTAAATTACCAAATAAGTAAATTCTCCGATCATTTTTACCATTCTTCATAAACACAGCCAACATAATATTAAACAACTCATTTTTTCCCACAGCAGTCATAAGTGCAGTTGATAAGAGAGTAATATTTTTGTCCTAAAGTTCTATCAGATTTCACACCTTTTTGTAGCAATGGAATAATTTTTCTCATTTTTTTTTATAAACAATACCTTCCGTCTATGTAGCGAGCTTTGGGTCGGTGGCTCCCAAACCAGTTGGCTTTTAGGGCACCAGGTGTTAAGACACCCCTACGAACTTAATTACTCAAACTTCAGATATAAATATATTTTTGCAGCATCTTTGATCCATGTAGCGAGCTTTGGGCCAGTGACTCCCAAACCAGTTGGTTTTAGGGCACTAGGTGTTAAAACACCCTTACAGACTTAATAACTCGGATCTCTGACGTTTTTTTTTTTTTTTTTTTTTTTTTTATACTCCACTGCTTTTTGAGATGCTTCTTCCAATTAAACTAGAGCACTGAATATTATAAACTTTTCAATTTTAGCTCATGTCCATATGTTTCCATGTATGTTGATAATATCTGCCAACTGAGCATAAGAAGATCCATTTTAGTCAGTGTTAAGGAGAATTTACAAATTAAATAATTTAAAATGAAATAAACAAAAATTAACTTGTTTCGAAATAGGTTGGAGATACGTCTCAGGAGTGGAAACTCCTTACTCGGCTATCTCTTACCAATTTCACCTTTATAATCAAAACAAAAACACAAAAAAAACACAAAATATTTTTGTAATTTTTGAAAAAAATTCAATTTTTTTGTATTTTTCGAAAAAAAATTTGGAACAAAAACAAAAAAAACATACAACTAAAAACAAGATATTAATCAACTAATTTCCTCCCCCAAACCTAAATGAGACATTGTCCCCAATGTCTTAAACAGTAGAAGAAGAGTTTAAAAGATAATACATGGTTCGCTGAAATTATACAGGAAATTAAAGGTTAAGATCCAAATTAATTCGACGCCTCTTACCACGATCATCCTCGGACCAATTTATCTTTGAAATGATAGGGTCAACTTTTGGTTCATAGGCTATGAGTTGGTCAATTAGATCTGGAGCAGTTCTAGCAGTAAATAGGAGTTCTTTTAAAGGTTTTGATATGAACCCATTTCTCCGAGCATCATCAAGAAACACACAAAGAAAATCATAAAACCCATCAACGTTGTACAGCCAATTGGTTTCTGGTGTATGTTCAGGTTCGCCCAAGATAGTACAATAAAAATTTCCTCCAATGTGCCCAAGCCACCTGGCAAAGCAATAAAAGCATCAGCACGGTTAATCATTTCCACTAGTCGTTCAAACATATCTGGTACGATCAGTTCCTCTCTGTTTGATGGTTCAATAAGATTTGCCTCTGCCAAGGGTTTTGGGATGATTCCCAAAACGTGACTGCCTCCTTCGTGTGCGGCCTTTGAAACAATCCCCATTAGTCCAAGATTACCTCCGCCATATATTAAATGCATATTTCTTGCAGCTAAGACTCGACCCAATTCTTGTGCTGCTTCTATGTATTGTGGTTTAGTACCAACAGTGCTACCGCAAAACACACAAATGTTTTCAACTAGTCTTCTTGAAGTGGCTTCCATTTTTTTACTCTGGATGTCTTCAAAAGTGCAATGATGAGTTGAATTTATAATACCTGAAAAAGGGTGAGTAAAAATAGCACAAGTATCTTCCAAAGGACGATTAGTAGCAAAATAGTAAAATAGATCGTGATAGTCAACAAGATCTGGATCCTGTCGGAGAAAAATAAGAAAACAACAAAACAAATCACAATTATTAGGAAAAGACAAAGAGATATAATATTTACAAGAAAAGTAGCGGCTTGGTCGACGTCTATGCGTCAGGGACAAGCTTCCCATTCAATTTTATTATAAATTGGCAAACAGGGTCTTTTTGAGTCAGATTCCCAGACTTAACAGTTGTTTTTCTTTTTGAAATTGTGTATGTAATTTGCGAAAGGCTATGTGAACATATCCACTGGGATGTGTCTCAAGAGTCGAAGATATATCATCTAAAGACTCCTTACTCAAGCCACCCCTAATGAATTTAATTTTGTCTTCGCGATTATCAGACACAATTCCTAAAGAACGACAACGAGTATTGCAATTCCATCGTGCACATTTGTAACAAACACCCATTTGCTTAGCTCTACGTTTCTTTGCATAAGTGATTCTTCCAAAACCAGGCATATGTGAAACAAAAGAGTCAGAAGACTCACCTGCCAATCGGACTCGTGCTTCAATTACCCAACGAATGTCATTGGGAACACCATGGATCGTCAGTAACCTCATCCGTTCCAAGCGAGCTTTGTAAACTTTCATTAGAGATTTTTGAAGGAGAGAAGGAAATTGCTTGTGAAGATTTGCGAGAGCTTCTTCCATCTTGAAATGACTTAATCTGCAAAAATTAAACACACAAAATTAAATCACACCAAATCACAATATATATAAAAATTGCATGGGTTGCCTCTCTGCGAGCGCTAAGTTTTAAGTCGTCAGCTAGACGTGACTGCTCGAACGTTTATGCTGGATCTGAAAGTGTGACACTTTCTTTTTGTCGCTCAAATGATTCTCCCCAGTAGTGCTTGACACGCTGACTGTTAAGCTTGAATGTGTTGTTGGTATTGGGATCCAGTAACTCAACAGCTCCATATGGTAAAACCTGAGTGATCACAAATGGTCCGACCACCTAGATTTCAACTTTCCAGGGAAAAGTTTCAATCTCGAGTTGTACAACAACACATGCTGCCTTGGTTCCAACTGTCTGTGCACTATTTTTTCGGTCATGCCATTTTTTGGTCTTTTCCTTGTATAATTTGGCATTGTCATAAGCCTGTAGGTGAAATTCCTCCAATTCATTGAGTTGGTAAAGTCTTTTCTCTCCTGCAGCTTGTGAGTCAAGATTCAACTTCTTCAGTGCCCAGTACGCCTTGTGTTCAAGCTCAACTGGCAGATGACATGCTTTCCCAAACACCAATCGATATGGGGACATACCAATGGGTGTCTTGTAAGCTGTCCTGTAGGCCCATAATGCATCATCTAGTTTTGTTGACCAATCTCTCCTTGTTGATAAAACTGTTCTTTCTAAGATTATTTTGATCTCCCTGTTTGAAACCTCAACCTGTCCATTTGACTGTGGATGGTAAGCAGTGGCAACTTTGTGAGTAACTCCGTATTTGGATAGGAGTGCATCGAAGTATCTGTTGCAGAAATGAGAGCCACCATCACTGATAATTGCCCGAGGTGTTCCAAACCGAGTGAAAATGTTCTTTTTCAGGAATTTGATCACCACTTTTGAATCATTGGATGACAATGCAATTGCTTCAACCCATTTGGAAACGTAGTCTACAGCAACCAGGATGTACAGATTTCCGAATGATGGAACAAAGGGTCCCATGAAATCAATACCCCATACATCGAATATTTCCACTTCTAGAATGTTTTGCAACGGTCCTTCGTTTCTCCTGGAAATATTTCCCATTCTCTGGCACCTGTCACATTGAAAAGCAAAAAGATAAGCATCTTTAAAAAGAGTGGGCCAGAACAAACCTGATTGTAGGACTTTGGCTGCAGTTTTGTTTCCGCTGAAGTGTCCGCCATATGGTGATGAATGACAGTGTTGCAAAACACTGTTGATTTCCTCATGTGGAATACATCATCTCAGTAGTTGATCAGCACACCGTTTGAACATGTACGGTTCATCCCAGACATAGTGTTTGACTTCTTTGAAGAACTTTTTCCGTTGCTGAGTTGTCCATTCCAACAGCCATTTTCCTGTCACAATGTAGTTGACATAGTCAGCATACCAAGGGACTTCCTGTTGTTTCATGGCAAAAAGATGTTCATCTGGAAAAGTTTCTTTGATTGACAATTCTTTTCCAGCTGTTTCTCCATTCTCGAGCCTCGATAGATGATCTGCCACCTGATTCTCTGTCCCTTTCCTGTCTCGAATTTCCACGTCAAATTCTTGCAAAAGAAGTATCCAACGAATCAATCTGGGTTTGGTATCTTTCTTTGTGATCAGATATTTGATTGCTGAATGATCTGTGTAGACCACCACTTTGGGACCCAACAAATAAGAGCGAAATTTGTCAAAAGCTTACACAACTGCGAGCAACTCCTTTTCGGTGGTTGTGTAGTTGAGTTGAGCTTCATTCAGAGTTCTGCTGGAGTAGTAAATGGTGTGGAAAATCTTTGCTTTGCGTTGTCCCAAAACTGCACCTACAGCAAAATCACTAGCATCACACATTACCTCGAATGGAAGGGTCCAGTCTGGTGCTACTATGATGGGGGCGATACCAGCTTCTGTTTTAAGATTTCAAAGGCTTCCTGGCATTCTTTGGTGAAGTTGAAAGGCACATCTTTCTCCAGAAGATTGCAAAGAGGTTTTGCAATTTTGGAAAAGTCTTTGATAAATCTCCTGTAAAAACCTCATGTCCAAGAAACTTCGAATACCTTTTACTGATGTTGGTGGAGGTAGTTTTTTCAATTGTCTCTATTTTTGCTTTGTCTACCTCAATCCCCTTTTGTGAGATCCGGTTCCAAGAACAATGCCTTCTTGCACCATGAAGTGGCATTTCTCCCAGTTGAGTACCAGGTTTGTATCTTCGCACCTTTGTAACACATGTTCCAAATTTTGCAAACAATGGTCAAAAGAAATCTCCAAACACAGAAAAGTCATCCATAAAAACCTCCATACTCTGCTCCAACATGTCTGAGAAGATGGCCATCATGCAACGCTGAAATGTGGCAGGGGCATTACATAATCCAAATGGCATCCTGCGAAAAGCAAAGTACCATAGGACATGTAAAGGTGGTTTTCTCCTGATCTTCTGGTGCGATGGCAATCTGATTGTACCCTGAATATCCGTCCAGAAAGCAATAGAACTCATGTCCTGCCAGCCTGTCTAACATCTGGTCAATGAATGGTAGCGGAAAATGGTCCTTTCTCGTGGCTTTGTTCAGTTTCCTATAGTCCATGCATACTCTCCATCCAGTCCATCTCACTGTTCTTGTTGGAATTAGCTCATTCTTTTCATTGGTAATCACAGTAATTCCTCATTTCTTTCTACACACACGGTACATAGGACTCACCCAACTGCTGTCTGAGATGGGGTAAATGATGCCAGCATCCAACCATTTGATATTATTTCTTTCTTCACGACTTCCTTCATGATTGGATTGAGTCTCCGTTGATGCTCCACTGTGGTTTGTACTCATCGTTCATCAGAATCTTGTGCATGCAAAATGATGGACTAATGCCTCGAATGTCTGCTATAGTCCAGCCAATGGCTTTCTTGTGCTCTCGTAACACTCTCACAACTTTTCTTCATGCTCTCCAATGTTAGAGAAGAAGAAATAATAACAGGTAATTCAGAAGAGTTTCCAAGAAATGCATACCTGAGATGGCTCGGAAGTAACTTTAGTTCCAGCTGTGGTGGTTCTTCAATCGAAGGCTTGATTCGATCTTTCTTTGGCAGTTCCAAGCTTTCAACTGGTGGTGTTACTTTGAATCGAATGGTTTGTCAAGGTAGTTGATACATTCCAGGATTTCAGCATCTAGCTCGCTGTCAGTCATATTGGTGATGCAAGCTTCAAGTGTATCCGTGGGATTTGGCTCAGTATTCTGAATGATACTATCAATAACATCAACTCTGAAGCATTCTTCTTCTTCTTCTTTTCATCGCTCGGAAATTTCATAGCTTTGAAAACATTAAATGTCACTTCTTGGTCCTGCACTTTCATGGTTAGTTCTCATTTTTGCACATCAATCACAGTTTTACCTGTAGCCAAAAATGGTCTCCCAAGAATGATAGGTATTTCTTTGTCTTCTCTCCATGTCAAGGATGATGAAGTCTGCTGAAGGATGAGTTTGTCAACTTTGACCAGCACATTTTCAACGACTCCTCTCGGAAATGCGAGCGTTCGATCAGCAAGTTGCAAAGATACCGAGGTAGGCATTGCTTCTCCAATTTGCAGTTTCCTGTAAATAGAAAAAGGCATTAAATTAACACTGACACCTAAATCACATAAAGCCTTACCGATGTAATGTTCTCCAATGGTGCAAGTACAGTGAACTGCCAGGATCTTTCAACTTTGGGGGAAGCTTCCTCTGAATGATGGCGCTGCATTCTTCTGTCAAAGCTACTGTCTCATATCTCTCCAATCTCCGTTTTCGTGAAAAATGTCTTTCATGAATTTTACATAGCTGGGCATTTGTTCCAAGGCTTCTGCAAATGGTATGTTAATGTGCAGCTTTTTGAAAATCTCCAGAAACGAGCAAACTGTTGTCCAGTTTGTTTTTCTGAAGACGCTGAGGAAAAGGTGGTGGTGGAGTGATCTTTTTCTTTTTCTTTTTTCCTTTGCTTCTTTTTCCTCCATCTGTGGGACTGCATCTTTTGGAATATCTTCTTCAATTGTTGACTTGATTCCAACATCTTTGTTGATCTCAGTACCACTTTTTAAGGTAATGGCTTGACATTGCTCCTTCCCTCGGTTCCTTGGATTTGGTTCTGTGTTGCTGGGAAGATTACCTTGGCGGTCTGTAACTCTGAGCATTGGCCAGTTGTCCGATTTGATTCTCCAGTGCTTTGATGGAAGCTGATTGGCTCTGAATCATGGCTTCATATCTTTTTTAATTGAGCTAACATCTCTGCCATCACTGGTTCATTTGTCTGCTCCTGCTTCCTTTTGTTCTGTTGCTGGAATCCAGGTGGTGGATAGTTCCGCTGTTGGCCTGAATTGTTGCTCCAGGAAAAATTAGGATGATTCATCCACCCTGGGTTGTAGGTGTTGGAATATGGATTGTTCCCCTGTCTGTTGAAATTGTTGACATAATTCACCGTTCTTCTTCAAGTTGGTTTGGTTCTGGTGCTCCTCCATATGGTGAACTTGTGGATCCAGTGATGCTTTGAGTGTTAGAGTCTCCATAAATTTGCATATCTGATCCAGCTTGGTGTTGACTGCTGTATTGGCTCCAACTTCATAAATTCCTGCAATTCTTTGAATTATGCTCCTTTCTGTTGGCCATAAGGAATTGTTGTTGGCCATTTCTTCAATTAGGTCCCAGGCTTGATCTTCTCCTTTTGCCATCAAAGCTCCTCCAGCAGCAGCATCATCAACTGTGGTTCTCATCAGTCCAGAAAGTCCATTATAGAAAGTTTGGACTTGAAGCCATTTTGGAATCTCATGGTGAGGACATTTCCGGAGCAAATCTTTGTATCTTTCCCAAGCTTCGTAAAAGGATTCTGAATCTTGCTGCACAAAGGATGTGATGTCATTTCTCAACTTTGCAGTTCTGGCTGGTGGAAAGTATTTTGCAAGGAATTTGGTGGCTAGAGTGTTCCAAGTTGTGATGGATCCTGCTGGTAGTGAATGTAGCCAAGCTTTTGCTCTGTCTTTCAAGGAATATGGAAAACTCTCAGCCTCATCTTCTTCAGCTCCTCGGTTGTAATTGAACGTGCCGCAAACTTCCATGAAGTTGCTGATGTGGGCATTAGGATCTTCAGTTGCATTTCCCCCAAACTGAACTGTCTGCTGAATCATCTGAATGCAAGTTTTGATGTCACCCGCATTTGCTGGTAAATGAGGAAGTACAATACAGGAAATGAGGCCATCTACCACCGGAATGGTTCTGTCTCGAATGGGGATTGGTGGTGCAACCTCCAAAGGTTCAGGTTCCATGTTGACTAAGGCTTCTTGGCCTTCTCGTCTTTCCCTTCTCAACTGTCTGATGGTTCTTTCAATCTCTGGGTCAAGCGGTCGGAGTTCAAAGCTTCTGGTTCGTCTCATGAAGTTTCTGAGAACCTGAAACACAAGAAAACAATAACAATAAGTAAAAAGAAAATTAGATACAAGTAAAAGTATCTAACCCCTAAATTAATAATAAAAGATAAATAAGTCCCCGGCAACGGCGCCAAAAACTTGACCGGCGTAAACACACATGTATAACGCAAGCGTACGTATCGTTCAAGTAGTATAAAAAATCGATCCCACGAGGACTTAATACCTAAGTTATTAATTTTATGAGGTCAAATTATTACTAGTATCTAACAGGTTGTTTAATTGATTTGAAATGACGACGATTCTAAATTTAAAGACAAGTAAATAAAATTGTTCGAAAGTAGATTTTAAGAAATTCAATATTAAAAACTATCTAGGGTTGTGATTTCTTTTAATATCATTTTAAAGATGAAGTGGTATCTTATAGTTGGGTAAAATATTGATTTATTAACCTGGAACACCAAATTATGTAAAAGCCTCTTCCGATGGTCAATTACAAATACCTAGTATAATCCAATTGAACCATATGTCTATGTCAACCAAATTACCTAGATTCATTAAGGTTAAGTTCCAATTATGGCTACCCCCCGCCCGACAGGTATATTCCTATCCTGTAAGGAAATCTATTAAAGGGTTATCTATCCTCAAGGAAGATCGTGAGCTATTGAGTCTGAGGTCTTAAACTTAAATCCCTATGTCTAGTTCATTTTAAGTTTACCTAGTCAATTTAATTAATGGCCAGTTAATTAAAAATATTAAGATTAAGACTCAATAAATAAATCTTTATATTACCCAAACTATAATCTAACCCCTTATAAACCGGTGATATTGGAAGTCATCACAACCCCAGATACTAATTTAGTTACGACACATAGTTAGGGCTGGTAAAATAAAAGACATAAAATGCTGAAAGTAATTGCGGTAAAGTAAATACTGAAAGGTAAATTACAATAAAATAAATGCTAAGGTAAAAAGGAATTACTTTTACTACTACTAATTTAGATATCTCCCATAAAATAATATATAAACTTGTGATAATATTACCAACCGACCATCTGGCGGTATTCTGATTAAGTCAAATTAAGTCCAACCAGCCATTAAGGCGATAATATTTGTCCATAACCAGCCATAAAGGCGGAACAAAATAAATTACCAACCGACCAATCTGGCGGTATCCTTGATTAGTCAGGTTAAACTAGATTAAAATTAAATTACCAACCGACCAATATAGCGGTATCCTTCTTAAGTCAAGTTTTAAATAGTGAATATATTATTTTTAAGGGAGATTAATCTAAATAGCATAGTAAAAGAATTAACTTTCACCCTAGCTGGGAAAGTTACCTCCTCATGTGAATAGTAAAACTGTAAAAAGTAAGAAAGTAAATACTATTATTACAAAAAGTAATTAAAATTATTACAAAGTAAAAAACTAAAATTAAAACGAAACTTAGAGAGAGAAGAACTCCCTATTTACATAAAAGAAATGGGAGAGAATGGTGCAAAGAAATCTGAAATCTCGAGCTCAATTTATAGCGCGAATAGGTTTCTGGCGTCGCGACGCCAAGGGCTTCAGCGTTGCGACGCTGGAACAGTGAGGCATGGCACAATGACAGCTTGACACGTAGCGATTCGGATAAGAGGATAAGGCGACACGTGCGAGGCGGCTAAGAGCTCAATTATTATGCTGACGTGGCGCTGACGTGGCAAGGCGGCTGAGATCAATTGTCGGCACCATAGGATTGCGACACTTGTCACGCTGTGATTGGCAGATGATGACGTGGCATGTTGACTCGGTTGACCATCTGATGTGGACGATGACGTGGCATGACGCGTGGCATAGTTGACTCGTTGACCGGATGACGTGGCGACACGTTGGATGACACATGGCACACGTGGAAATAGTATTTGTGTCGGCACCATAGTGGAGCAATTAGTGGAGCAATTAATAATTGATTTGGTGGATGATTTGATGGAGGCAAAATTTTGCCTATAAATACCAAGCCATTTCATTTGTAAAATTCATACTTTCTTCTAAGGAATTCCTTAAGAATACTAAGAAGATTGTATCTTGTTTGTTTATTTATAGCTTTTAGTAATTAATTTCCGCTTTCGCACTTTCTTTTCTTTACTTTTCAGTTTTTACTTTCGCAATTTACTTTTACGCACAATACTTTTCTTTTATTTAATTTTCAGTTTTTACTTTTCAGTAATGAGGAGGTAACTCCCCTTTACTGGGGTAAAAGGTAAAACTTTTATTACTAATATTTAAATTAATCTCCCTTAATTATAATATATAAACTAGTTAAAACCTGACTTAACGAGGATACCGCCATATTGGTCGGTTGGTAATTATTTAAATTGGTTTTAACCTGACTAAACTGGATACCGCCTAATTGGTCGGTTGGTAATTATTTATTAATTTGACTTAATCTGGATACCGCCTATATGGCTGGTTGGTAATTATCATGCAAAGTTAATATATTATATTAAGGGAGATATCTAAAATAGAAGTAATAAAAGTGGATCCTTTTACCTCAGCATTTTCTTTTATTGTAATTTTACTTTATTTACTTTTCAGCAATTTACTTTCAGCATTTACTTTTCAGTATTTAATTTTTAGTATTTTACTTTATGTCTTTTCTTTTATTTAAGTTTTTACTACCTGTAAATATGTGTCGTAACTAAGCCAGTTATCTGGGGTTGTGATGAATTCTAATATCACCGGTTTATAAGGGGTTATTTTATAGTTTGGGTAATTTAAAGGTTTGCTTATTAAGTCTTAAGCTTAATGCTTCTTGTTGTCTGATCACCAATAAGATTGATGTGGTAAATCTAAAATGAACTAGACATAGAGATTTTAGGTTTCAGCCTTAGACTTAATAGCCCATGATCTTCCTTGAGGATAGATAACCCTTTAATAGATTTCCTTACAGGATATGAATATACCTGTCGGGCGGGGTAGCCATAATTGGAACTTAAACTTAATGAATCCAGATAATTTGATTGACATAGATATATGATTCAATTAGGTTAAACTGGGTATTTGCGTCTGACCATCGACAAAGGCTTTTGCATAATTTAGTGTTCCAGGTTAGTAAACTGATTTATTACACAAACATAAAATAACCACTTCATCTTTTAAATGATATTAGAATGATTCACGACCCTAGATCTTTGTGTCTTTTGTTATTTTCCTTAGTATTTTCTTTTGTCTTTTTATTTATTTATTTTGTAAAACCACATTCAACCAATCAAACAATCATTCTCTTCTCCATTTAATTAGATATTTGTAAATAAATAGATTCAACAATTAATAACAACAGTAGGAATTAAGTCCTCGTGGGATCGATATTTTTATACTACTTGAACGATACGTGCGCTTGCGTTATACGTGTGTGTTTACGCCGATCAGCACGTTAGCAGATTCGGCGCATTCTTGGCGTCGCGACGCTGAAGGTCTGGGCGTCGCGACACGAGAAATTACCAAAATGCCCTTTTCGTCCAATTTTCACTGTTTTGCCCCAAATCACCTCCAGAATGTCCTGAAACTTTATTTATCTACAAAAACACAAAACACATCAAAATATTCACATAACTCAAGAAACTATACAATATATTAGGTTAAATGAGTGGGAAATAGTGATAGATTTATCACTCATCAGGAGTCAGTGACTGCAGTGGGCAGAGTGTTGGGGTCTTGTATACATAGTATGCCCGGGGTACTAGTATGTGAGACATTACCTCTCCATTATCCGATTCTCAAGTACGTCTTCAAGCTCTATAGACATATTAGTAGGAAATTCCTAAGCTATCTGAACTTCATTTCTACTACAAGTAACCATAGTCCTTACTCTAGTTGGAAATCCTTCCGTAGTTATCATGTTTATTATCGAAGTGTCCAAGGCAAGTTATGAAGATAGAAATTAAGTTTCTAAGAATATTTCACTCCTGGTAGTGGGAAGAGAAAGCTAGAAAGAAAAGTAAAGAATGATACCTAGATGTTCAAGCAACCAGAGGCAGTATGAGAGAGAGATACAGAGATAGATGATAAAGAGAACAATAAAACTTATAGCACTAAAAGAGAATACAGTAAGCCTAAGCCAGAGTAAAATGTTGAGTAGACCTAAGTAAGGTTTCCTCTCTCCAAGCAATATTTCGTTCTTCCTTTAAAAATTCTTCTAAGTTGTACCTCGTATAGATAGTAAGTTCCCAAAACTGAAAAAAATAGTCAGAAAGATAAAAAAGAAGAAACAAGAAATATGATTTGGTTGTGGGAGTCCCAATAGATATACCAAAGGGGACGTAGAGATTCTAGATATCCAAACCCAGATTTCAACCGTTCGATAGCACAAGTTAAGGAAATTGTCCTGACAGAGTCTATCTCATACCTATTCTACATTAGTAATAGACTCTACCGAGACACAAAGTACCAGAACAAGGACGATGACATCCATTGAGACCGCGACAACAGACCTCGAGAGGTGGTTACCTAGAAAGGAACCGAGGAGGTTCATAAATATAGAAGAGAAAGAACCCGACACAAGTCAAGATGGTAAGTTTGCAGTACTAGAAAAGAAAACCATAGATCAGACCGATGCTAGTAGGGATCCGTTTGAGTTTAAACAGACAGACCTGTGAGATTATAGACATACAGAAGTAACTAGATTACCAATACAGACAATAAAATTAAGTGGCATAGTTGTAGCCTATAGAAAGGATAGAGAGAAGAAGTCTAGCAAGAAGTTCAGAAAAAAAAAAAAAAAGAACTAGCATTAACCTCAGCAGCACAATTTAGAGCTAAGAGATATGGTATGAAGATATTAAAGGGAGATGCATAAAGTAAAAATGAAGTTTATTATGTATAGTAACATAAATAATATATCTTGAAGACATAAATGATTATGAAGACCTCAGAATAGGTGATAAAAGTTGTGGAACCCTAATACATGGAGTAATCAACCTAGGTCCCAGCAGAACGAATGATAAATCTTCCTTCCAGTAGCCCCGAATCTAGTAAGTATATAGACACCTAACCAGACCATCACCAAGCTTACGTAAATAACATAAATGTGTATTCACAGATTTTTATGGAATATATGTACTCACCTCACAATTTTGAGCCCAGTTAGGAGAATAACCAGTAAATAAGAGTTTTTGACAACATAGACAGATCAGGAGTGGGCTGGATAGTCAAACCAAAAAATTCAACAGAATATAGATAAGAATCATGAGATGGTAAAATTCTATATGAGAAATAACAGTTTAAAGTCACAATATGTCAAGCCAAATCTAGAAGTCATCGTAGAACTGGAAGCCTTTAAGGGAGTAAAGGCTCAAAAAAGTGAAGGAACTAGAGAAAGTGATTTTCAGGAATATAATATATGACTTATAAAGAGCCTCATCGTACTCGGATGAAAGAACTAGTATGAGAATAGCACATAAACCAAAATTGTTGGTAGAGATGCCCTAAGCGATCGAAGTTTATGGAGTTCCCAATGGAGTAAAGACGTAATGAGTTCAAGGAACTGAGATAAGTCTATGTAACAGGGTAAACTTTGTAAGAAGGAATAACATAGTAGAACTTTGAGAGAGAATGACCCTTAACAAGGTTCTCAGTAAAGGTAGTAAGATCAATAGACGGAAGATAACATGAGTATAGTTGAAGGAAAAAAAATTTAGATAGTAGCTAATATAAGTACCTTAATGTGGGAGCCAACACCAATAAATGCGGGAGTCCTAGGCTTATAGATGAGCATCACGTGCAAATACAGAACAGGTAACTAGTGAGATCAACACAACCGAAAAAACTTTAGAACCAAATCCCACCCTCCCAACCCTCGTTATACAACAGCAGCAAGGATGAACCTCAATGATCGCCTTAAGATTTTCCCAGAAATAAGTGAATGAGACTTAGTACAAGAGAAGAATAGAAGAGGAAGTAACTCTAAGTAAAAGACTTAGGAAATAAGTTCTCTAAATTTAGCAATGAATAGATAAAGTAATAATAATCAAGCAACGACGAGAATATAATATAACCAACTTTATACATAACTAGGGATATGTAAAAGAAGATATCATTTAGATAAGGAAACATAGACATATACCATAGAAGTTCCAGGCATAGATTAGAGCAGGAGAGAATACGTAAAAGAACATCAATCAAAATATTTGGAGGTGGAACTATCGAGATAAGACTGGAATTCCATTAGATAGTAAACAGAAGGAAATTAGCAAATATAACTCATAAGTTCCCATGTAATAGACCTAGCTAAGAAACAAGGCGAAGAACGACCTAAAAAGGATTTATTGAGGTATAACATAGTGACGGCCAAGGAAACTAGGTATACGAAAATGGTTGAAACGAGGACAACACCTGACAGAATAAGATTATGGGAATGACTGAAAATAGGATATTCTCGAGTGCAATCAACCAAAGAGAACAAGCCAATGTAAATGATAGTTAACCAGATTCATAATAGCAATGAATTTAAAGATACAAAATAGTAAGAACACTAACCAGAACTGAGTCACCAGTGTTGATGGTAATAGTAAGCTAGAAGTACATTAAGGAATTGATCATAAGCCTTGAGATCCTAAGCCCCACAGATTGGCAGAGATAGGAGAACTTGAAGACGAAGCTGTTAAGAAATTGAGGCTTAGTAAAGAAAGAAAGAGAATTAAATAGAGAAATTAATAGAAAGAATACTAAGATTAAAACGAGCGTGTGAAATCGAGGAGGTATCGAATACGATCAGTTGCAATAAGGTCAAGAACTATCTTGTATACAATTACCCAGAGTTAAGACGAAACGTGAAGAAACCTAGCTATAAGAGACACAAGTATCTTTAAAGACGTGAGAACACTATTTACGAAGAAAACATATGCATATTCAATAAAGACACATGACATCAGTACGATTTGGGTATGAATATACTTCTTAGAGATCGGATTGGAGATTAGTGATGTAACTGGAGTAGTTATGGATACGATCTTATTAGCACTTGTGTATCAAATTCGGTCAATACCTTCTAAGTTAAGTATGTCGGGGAGAAAGGAATAAAAATAAGATGAGTGACTGTCTAGGAGATTCTAAGAAGTAAGAACTCATTAGAGAAAAAAATGAGAAAAAATGAAATACAATCAATCATATGAGATGAAATACTCATAGTATATTTTCCGAACAACACGAAAGTGTAGAATGAGAGGTAAATAAACTCATGAATAATAAGTTTCGTGAAGGATTTACACCTCTATGTAGACAAGATATAATGTATGGTCCTTGATTTCACACGAGAAAAAGGTTTCCAAGGGAACTTCCAAAGACTAAGCTTGTAGCTACAAATTGAATAGAGTATACCAGAATAAGAGATTTCTAGAAGTCGTAGTAGTGAGTTCTTGAGAAGAATAGCAGAAAGCAAGTAAAGAAAGTTAAAATTACCGAGGTGGTATATATTCTCCCCCCTTAAATAGGATTCGTCCTCGACTATTACATTGTGGGATACGTGATACATGATATAGAACATGTTCGAACATGTATACACTCATGAAATGACTTTTTAGATATTTCGCAAGTTCCTCGCAGTTTGGATACGAAATTCATTTCAAGATTAAATCTGAACAGCCCAAGGTATTAGAGCCTTAAATTTTTCATACGATCTTTAATTTTTATGAACTTTATATCATCGAAAATATAAGATCGGGATCTACAACTTCCACGTTGAACATTCTTCCAAATTTAAACCAGAAGCAGGTCAAAAATACAACTCAAAAATTTGGATGAATAGTACCCGATGACCACTCTAGAAAATTCTCAAAGTTTCTCAAAGTTTCTAAATTTCTCTCCAATTAAATCAATTATAAATAGCCCTAGTATAAAAATGGGATACTATTCAACCATCCCCAATAGTTTAAGAAAAAAAAACGTGAGAAAAGGAAAAGAATAAATGAAGAGAATGAGGGGAAGTCATTCACACCCAAACTCAAGAGAAAACAAATGCAAGTGATTCCACCACAAGCTCGGAATAAGGATATCAAGTCTATAAGACTTGAAATAAGAAGAAAATCAAGTGAAATGAGGTAAGGAAAAACTTGACCCAAAACTTGGATTGTGAAATTTTAAGAGTATGATGTTATGTTAGAGTTATTGGCATGCCAGGGAATGTATTTTGGTGATTAATAAACAAAGAAATTGATTGTATGATAAAATGTCCAAATTTTTTGAAATCCTTAGTGTTAAGCTACAACAAGAATTATGAGATTAAAGAGTTATTTGATGATCATATATTGGCATAGAATGTATGAAGTTGAGGCTTAATAGAGTGGCTTGTGTAATGGTTGTAGTGTAGAAGTGTTAGGAATGCATTTGGGAAAGTTAGGCATTGTAGAGTTAAGTGAGGCCCTGGAAATGTGGCTTAGCAGTGCGATGCCCAGCACCCAGCGTCGCGACGCGTATGAATCAGAGGCTTACTGCCTCGAGCCTGATTGGGAGAGCGTCACGACACTCAGCATTTGACGTCACCCCGTGAAATAAGCAGAGGCTTTGTCTCAAGTCTGATCAGGTGAGCGTCACGACGCGAAACATAACATACTCTCTACCTGGCTCGGCTTACGGGGGCATCGCGACCAGACCTGGGATGTTAGGACCACCATAATAGTTTCATATTAAGGCACATACACACGATATAACAAGTCGCAAGCATAATACTGAAGGGGTTTTATGGCGGAAATCTGGTAACGCAGCGGAATAGAGGAAAATCAAAATTTTTCGATTCCAAAACTTTTTCTCGGATTAATCAAATAAACTTATTTATATTATTATCCAATTATCAAATTCTGAAAAATTTCACAAGAGATAAAATTTATTGGTAATTACCGAATTGCCGCAAAACTTTGTAAATTGATTATTTTAGCCCAAAAATTATCAAATATAATTTTGGATGATTCTAAATCATTTCTAAAATATTTTTTAACACATCTAATGCATCAAAATCAGATTTCACACAAATCCCCAAATTTTCTCAAATTGTCGTGACTACCCAAATTTTTCAAGTAATTGCATTTTGGTCCCTTTTGTTCAAAACATGCCAAGATCAAATCCAATCAACCCAAAAAATTACATGAATCATATTCATACCATAATACATCACATATTTTAAAAGCCTCAAATTTGGAGTGAGTTATGAACCCTAATTTTTCAATTTTACCAAATTGTCCAATTTCACCAAATTAACAAAATCCAACACTTTAATCCATTCAATACTTCACCAAACAAGCCTCACCACTTTGAAATAACTCTAGAACAATTCTAGGTCACCAAGGAGTGGCTTACTAACTCTAGAATGACAACTTTGATTTTTAAAGAATCAAAAGTAAGCTTTTAAACCATTTAAACCTTACTTACATACATCAATCTTCCATACAAGTTCTCAACCAAATAAACACAAACCAAAAGAGAAGAGAGAACATCCAAGCAACAAAAAATGATGCCAAGAATGTTAGAAACAATTTCCATGTTGAAGACTTAAAGAAAATACTTACAAAAACCAAGTTTTTCCAAGACTTTTCCTATGAACTTCAAGCTTTTTCTCTCTACTTCCTTTTGTTTATTTTTGTGTATTATGAACTAATGAAACCCTAAAATTAAACAAAACAACTTATACCATCCCTAATGGCCATGGCCGAAAAAGTGATAGAAGGAAATATCTAGATATTTCAATTGTTTTATTTAATTTGTAACTTGTCAACTTGCATTTGTAATCATCAACTCTTTAATGAATTTCAATAAGTCAACAATTACAACTTAAGTCATGTAATAAATATCACAACTTTAGGATATTTGTATCTTGAATTAATTTAATCATTTAACAATTAAATAATTAAATAATTATTTAAATATAAATATATTAAATATATGTATTATATTAACATTAAATATCAAATACATATATATTTATGATATAAGTCAAATATCTCAATTTGGAAATTAATTAATATGTATTTGATAAAATCTATCATTAAATGCAAATACACAAAAATTAAGAAATGACTATTGGGTCCCTACACATGTACTTTTCGTTTAACTTTTAAACGACTTATAAATAATCAATATTATTTATAAATGTTACCCTAGTGCTCTACGAGTATATTCATTAGTGAGACTCTCTAGATTCAAGCATATCTGTCACGAAATCCAATTTCGTGTCCATAATTTAACCATCCGTAAATTATGACGACCACAGATAATCTCGCTGAATCATACAGGTCGAGGTCATGGCATATGTATAATTCCTCCGTCACAGGTATCTGGATATATCCCAGAGATATAGATGTAAACGTCAAATCTCGATATGGACTATCCCGCCGACGTCTCTATTAGCAATCTCAAAAAGAACATTTAGAACTGACTTCTAAAATGTACCACGGGCCCATGGTTTTTTATCTGATTGCTAATCATATATGGACTACCTATGCTCTGTACACAGAACTGACGTATCTTATATTGATACACACAGGACACCCTGAGGATCTATCTACACCCAACGAACATGCGGAGGTCTGATCTTAATAGATCGGTGACGTGACTACCATCTAAGTGTAGAAGATGTCTCATGTGCCCACAATGGTATCTCAAGTCTAAAAATCACAAATGCTACTCAACCCGAGAAGATTCTTATTGACGTTGGTGTACCATCCATTAAGAATCTTCGGTGAGTCGTTCAGTGTTTATCCGCTATAAACACCTACACGTCTATACGAGTCTCTAAGACTAATGGTTCATTGAGAAACCATGGAATCATATATTACAGTATACGACATGTACCGGTCTCAACGAGGTTTACTTTACTGACCAAGCAGTGTAAACCTTGACCAGGAACTGTCTGAGAATGACAACGTCATGATACAACTCAATGTCAGTTGCGACGCTTTTACAACAGCATCATGACTAGTCATTCTAAGGTCATTACGTCTTTACCATATTAAAAGATATATTATATTATAGAAACTGCATATATTATTCATAATAATAACGTTTTACAGAAGTATTCACAAAGAAATACAACCGAGAATTGGCGCTCTGAGCACCAACCCCAATAAATACATCATGTGGTGTTGATGGATTAATGGAATTGAGAAGTTTAGTCTAACCTCGAAATATGTGTCATACCTTATATTCCAATTGAGTTTCTCGATTATAGATAATCGCATGAACTGTAACATTCTTTGACGAAGCGAGGTAACATCAGATATATCCTAAAATATGTGAGTGGACCTTTTTCTCAACTGATATCATTTAAGTTGATTTCGATAGAAGACTTACTTTTAAAGCACATAGGGAATTAGGCAAGTTTAATATCCAGTTATTTACAAGAGTGAGAATGATTTGAGAAATTATGATTTTGAAAGTATGATTTCTATGATTTTTGAGATTGGGGAAAAACCCAATCTAGAGGTTTTTGGAATTGACGAACATGGATTTGATTTTGATAGCATGGGGGAAAACCCCAACTCAAATGTGACTTATGGAATTGACGAATTAAACATGTGCACATGTAGAGCATGACTAGGGGGACATCGATACGTAACGACCCTAGATTATAGTTTCAATGGCTTGGGAGACGGCGATACGTAACGCCCCAATACCATCAGATTTCAGGGCTAGGGAGACGGCGATATGTAACGCCTCTAAACCCTAGATTCAGGGACAGATTAGTGACATGAATTGGGGGACGAAGATACGTAATACCCCAATGCCATGTATTTATACATCTGGCTCTAGTTCAATAGCTTGGGGGACGACGATACGTAACGCCCCAAAACCACTAATAGGCATATGGGGGACGGCGATACATACGCCCCATGTTTCAGGTATTACAGATCTTCGGATATTTCAAATGAGATTTTCAAATAGTGGTTTTATGAAAAAGTTTTCCAGAGAAACAGTTATATGAAATAGATTTAGAAAGAACTCAGTTTTCCGAAAAAATTCAAAGTTTTCAGACTAAAAAGAGTTTTCAGAAAAAAGTTTCATAAAAATAGTATTGTTTTCAGATATGAAAGAGATTTCAGAAGAGATGGTTTGTGGTAAATTTTATTTTAGAACCATGGATTTTCAACAAGCATTTTTGTTCATATTTTAAATTGTCCATTCACTAGATCATTCAAATGATCTAACCCCTACTACCAATATTTTTTTGTTTTACAGGTTTACCCAGAGGACGAGCTCGGGAGGATGGATATTGATGGCAGTCACTAGAGTGTTGAGTCCACCGGGTCAAGTCAAAGGAAAGGAGTTCAGTCAGAGTCAAAGTGAAGTCATGTAACAGTCATTAGTATTGCATCTGTCATTGTACTAAGTTAAAATGTTTATGAATAAATTTTTAAAGGAAAATATTATTGGGTATACAGTTATCAGTATTGAGTTGCATTTCATGTTTTTGAGTCAGGGCAACGTTCCCTACGCAGGAGTCAGTAATTTGAGATGAGTTTAGTAATGATGATCACAGTCAGATAGGCAAAGGCTCAGGGGATAGATCAACATATTCCCTGTAGGTAGCATCTTTTGAAGTGGTATGTTACAAAGATGGTATCAGAGCATGGTCTAGAGAATCAGTGACTACAATGGGCAGAATGTTGGGGTCTTGTATACATAGTATGCCTAGGATACTAGTATGCGAGACAGTACCTTTCCAGTATTTGATCCTCGAGTACGTCTTCAAACTCTATAGATAGGTTAGTAGGAAATTCCTAAGCTATCTAAACTTCATTTTCTAGTGCAAGTAACCATAGTCCTTATCTAGTTGGAAATCCTTCCGTAGTTATCCTGGTTTATTATCGACGTGTCCAAGGCAAGTTATGAAGATAAAAAGTAAGTTAAAAGAATATTTCACCCTGAGGAGTGGGAAGAGAAATCTAGAAATAAAAGTAAGGAATGATACCTAGATGTTCAAGCAACAAGAGGCAGTAAGAGGGAGAGATACAGAAATAGATGATAAATAGAACACTATAACTTATAGCAGTAAAAGACAATACAGTAAGCTTGAGCCAAAGTAAAATATTGAGTATACCTAAGTAAGGTCTCTTCCCTCCAAGCAATATTTTGCTCTTCCTTAAAAAATTCTTCCAAGTTGTACCTCGCATAGATTATTTGTGAGTCTAATTATGACGTTAGACTGTCTACGTCATAGAGTCATAAAAGATATAGTGGGAGTGTCATGAATGATTCCATTGTGAGAGTGTAGTTGCAACTTATGAAGTTGCATAGTGACCTTATAGATAAGAAGTTTGATGTTAGTGTTGTGTTTTCGATTGTCTATATAGTATTTTGGATTTGATCTGTAAATATCTAGACAACTTAGTAGCTAAAGCACATTATTGATGTGGCATCTGAGTCATATTGATGTAGAACTTAGATTCCACAAAAATATGAATAATGCTGGCTAAGGGAAATAGTTGGGTTTGTAGGATAAACTCAATATGTTATAGCAGACCTACTCGTTGTTGCCTACTTCTTGAGCGCTAGGTGAGTTCTTGAGGGCCATGAGTATGTGATACAGATTGAGATGTGTATATGATACCGTGGATTGACACTAGAATAAGGGGGAGAAATTGTTATGGTTGGTGCTCGGAGCCCTATCCAGATCGTAATTATGTCTGATTCATGAATTACAGCAATCCATTTTTCCATAATATTACTTATTTATGGTTATACCTCTTTCTTTTATTATATATATATGATCTAATTCATTAGATTGAAACTAAATCATGCTTAGTGATATATATATATATATATATATATATATATATATATATATATATATATATATATATATATATATATATATAATATATATATTAGACAATGACCCGATAATATATAATGTAGTGCGCAATTACAATGTAGCTTGTAATTGATATTGGGAAGCGTCACTACTAGATATATATATCAAATAAGTGTTCCTGGTCAATATTTACTACACGGGTCGGTTAGTAAAATTCGTTGAGATCAGTACATGTCGTATATCGTGACTTGGTCCAATGGTTTATCCCAATGAACCATGAGTCTCGGGAGACTCATATAGACATGTAGATGTTTATTTGATAAACACTAAGTGACTCACCAAAGATTACCTAATATATGGTACACCAACGTCAATAGGAATCTTCTCGGGTTGAGTAGCATAGTGATTCTTTGACTTGAGATATCACTATGGATATATAAGTTATCCTCCACACTTAGATGGAAGTCACATCACTGATCTATTAAGATCAGACCTCCGCTTGTTTGTTGGGTGTGGACTCATGCTCATGATATCCTGTGTGTATCAAGATAGGATCCGTCAGTTCTGTGTACAGAGCATATGTATTCATTATGGGATTAGCAATCCGTTAAATCTATGGATTTGTGGTACACTGTAGAAGTGAGTTCTAAGTGTTATTATAAGATTGCTAATAGAATCATCGACGGGATTATACCTATAGAGATTTGAAGTTAATATTATATATATATCTCTGGAATAATCCGAATACCTGTGACAGATGGATTATACGTATGTGATGACCTCGACCTGTATAGTTCAGCGAGTTTATCTGTGGTCGTCATAATTTACGGGTGGGTAAATTATGGACACAAAATTAGATTTCATGACGGATATGCTTGAACTTAGAGAGTCTCAGTAATGAAATATACTCGTAGAGCACTAGGGAAACTTTTATGAATAATATTGATTATTTGTAAATCGTTTAACGGTTAAACGAAAGATACACGCATATGGACCTTTTTGTCATTTCCTAATTAATATTTATTTGTATTTAATATTTGATTTTATTAAATACACATTAATTTAATGTCAAATTGTGATATTTGACATATATCATTAATATATGTATTTGAGATATTTAAAGTAAATATAATACATATATTTGAGATATTTGTATTTAAATAATTATTTAATTATTTAATTGTTAAATAATTAAAATAATTAAAAATATAAATATCTAAGTTGATATTTATTAAAGGAAATGATTGAAGTGTATAAGTTTGACTTTTACACTTATGATAAATGTTATCATTTTGATTTTTGCTTCTTTAATTTGTTAAAAAGTAAAATATCTTCTTAGATATTTGTTTGGAAAAATTGAAAAAAAATTGTTTCATTTTTCCACAAATTTCGGCCCTTAACCCTAATATATAAAGGTTTTGTTTTTCATTTTGCTTCACTTTTGAAGTCTCCAAATAGAACACAAACAAAGAGAGTTGAGAAAAAAAAATTGAAGCCAAGAAGTTAACCAAGGAAGAACTTGAATTTTAGTAAGTATTTTCAACTTCATATTAAAAGAAAAATTATTTCTTTTGTTCTTGGCTACAACATATGTTGTTCTCAAGTTTTTTTACTCTCTTATGTTTGTGTTATGATGGTTGGAAGCATGAATGAAAGATGTATTCATGTATGATTAACAAAGTATGCTTATAAATGGTGTATAAGCACACTTTTAATCATTTGATGATCTTGTTGCCATTCTAGAGTTGTTAGGCCACTCATTGATGACCTAAAATTGTTCATGAGTTGTTTCAAAGTGGGGAGACTTGTTTGGTGTGTTAAAGAATTGATTAAAGTGTTGAATTTATTCAATTTAGTATAAATTGATCAATTGGCGTAATTTGAGAAATTAGGGTTCTTTACCTATTCCAATTTTGGGGCTTTTCATAAATGTTATGTATTATGATGTATATATAATGTATATTAAATTTGGGATTGATTGTATTTGATCTTGACTTATTTTGAACAAGATTGGACTAAATTGCAAAATTTGAAAACCTTTAGGGTGTTCTCGGCAATTTTAGAATTTAGTGGGGTTTTTGTTACAATTTGTATTTTGATATATTGGACATGTTGAAAATCATTTTAGAACTGATTTGGAATCATCCAAATTTGTATTGACAAATTAAGACTAAAATGATCAAAATGCAAAGTATTGGGGTCTCACGGTAATTATGAGAAAAATCTGATTTTTGTGTAACTATTTTTTAGTATTGTGTAATTAGAATAAATTTGTTTATAATAATTTCCCAATAAAAATAATTACCGGAAATTATTTCGGAGTGAAATTACGTGAAAACGGTGAAAAATTGCGTTACCGGGTAACGGCTGCCCAAATAGTGGGCTGGTCATTGTTCGGGCAGTCCATGAACTGTCCAAATTTTTTTTGGGCTAACCTGGGGAGTCCCCATATGCGTTGATCGATCGGTTCAGTCTGAAACATGTTTTATGCTATTTTGCGGAAAACTTTTTCGTAAAAGTTTAGCGGAGTTTCTATATTATTTATGTCGTTATATGATATCGTATACATATGTTTAGGTGAAATATGAATGAATTATTAATATTGAATATTGAATAATTTTTTCGTAAGTTTAAAAAATTTAAACTACGATTTCGTCCGAACCGTGGTCATTCCGCTGCGCCGCCCTAATGATGATAAAACCCCAACAGCAACTCAATGCAGGTCATGAGGGTTAAGAGAAGGTTAAACAAATGAGAGATCCAGCTTAGAGTTGGCAATGGCTAGACATTGGATGTCCAGGCCATAGGAACAGTTGTTCTAAATCTCTCTAATGGATGTAAATTAGATTTACATGACTGTTATTATGTACCCTCACTTATCAGACAATTAATATCACTACCGATAATAGACAAAGAGAGATATAAAATAAACATTAATGATGAAACTTTATGTTTATACGATAAAAATAAAAATTTGAAATATGAATGTTTTTTTATCTAACGGTCACTATGTTCTGAAACTTATAAAGATTTCTTTAATGTAGAGGAAAATACAAATAGAAGATCTGAATTAAATAATACTGAATTATATCATATGAGTTTGGGCCACATAAGTGTTAGACATCGATCAAAATTGGTAAATGATGGTTTGATTGAAAATCCTACCTTAGATTCTTATTCGATTTGTGAGTCATGTATCCAATGGAAGTTGACAAAGGCCCCATTTCTTGGTGTTGGATACCGTGTTAAAGATTTATTGGAGCTAATACGCAGCGATGTGTGTGGTCCATTAAATCATGATGCTCATGATTCAACATACTTCGTGACTTTCACGGATGATAAGTCTAGATTTGGATATGTCTATTTGATGAGATATAAATCAGAAATATTTGACAAGTTCAAAATATTCTGAAACGAAGTAGAAAAATAAACCAGTAAATTCATCAAGTGCCTTCGATCAGATCGAGGCGGTGAATACATGAGTGAAGAATTCAGAAGTTATTAAATGGAGAATGGAATTCTTGCCCAATATAACCCACTAGGAACACCTCAACACAGGTGTGTCTGAGCGTAGAAATCGTACTTTATTGGATATGTTACGTTTCATGATGAGATATACAAATCTTCTATATTACCTTTGGGTTACGTTTTACTTTCTGCTACCCACATACTTAATAGGATTCCATCGAAATTTATTTCTACGACCCTGTATCAAATATAGTTCGGTAGAAATTCAAGTCTTAAATATTTAAAGATTTGGGGTTGTCCTACATAGGTTAGAGTTGACAGCAGGATAAACTAGCACATATGGGGTATAAATATAGGTTCGTTAGATATCCTGAAAATGATTCTGAGCAACGAAATGTATTTGTTATTTGCTTTGCGACTTTTCTTGGAAAAGAATATTTGAGAGAAAGTATGAATTGTAGAAATATTGAACTTGATGAGTTTAATCCCAATAGTAAGGAACCTAAGATGGAACCAGAGATCCAAATAGGTGAAGGATCTACAGCATAGGTTCTACGTAAGTCGAATAGAATATCAAAACCTCCTGAGAGATTATTTTTAATATTTAATGTGAGCCTTGATGTTCTGATTTTAGAGGAAACATATCTAACTACATATAAAGAAGCGCTATTGGATATAAATTCGGGAAAATGGCAAGAAGCCATGAAACTCGAAATGGAATCTATGCATGACAATCAAGTCTGGGACTTAGTAGACTTAGTTGAACTTCCTGAATGAGTTAAACCTATTGGTTGTAAATTGGTTTATAAAAGAAAATGAGGGTCCGATGGAAAGGTGGAAATCCTTAAGGCCCGACTGGTAGCGAAAGGTTACACTCAAGATCCTGGGATTGACTATAAGGAAATTTTTTCACCAGTAGTCATGCTAAAATCCATTAGGATTCTTTTAGTCATTAATGCATATCACGATTATGAGATATAGCAAATGGATGTGAAAACCGCTTTCCTAAATGGATTCCTTGAGGAGGATATCTATATGGAACAACCAGAGGGTTTTGTATCCAGTGAGACTTCAAACCTGGTTTGTAAGCTCCAGAAGTCTATTTATGGACTTAAACATGCATCCTGAAGCTGGAATTGTCATTTTGATAAGATAATTAGATTATTTGGATTCATCAAGAATGAGGAAGAACTATGTGTTTATAATAAATTGAGTGGGAGCATGATAATTTTCCTAGGTTTGTATGTATATGACATTCTTATCATTGGAAATGATATAGGATTAATGCAAAGTGTGGAAGCCTATCTTTATAAGAACTTCTTCATGAAATACATGGGTGAAGCTTCCTATATACTAGGTATAAGGCTCTACCGGGATAGAGTTAGGAAGCTTATAGGGTTGTCTCAATCGACATACATAAATAAGATATTAGAAAGGTATAATTTTACCAACTATAAGGCAGCAAATGTACCAGATGATAGAAAGTCTACATCTGGATATATATTTACCTTTAATGGCGGTGCGATTAGTTGGCGATGTTCAAAGCAAGGCTCAACGGTTGATTCCACCACTGAGGCAGAATTTATAGCGGCTTCAGAAGCTACTAAATAAAATATTTGGATTAGAAATTTTATCACAGAATTTGGCGTTATTCCTAGTATTGCGGATTCGATCTCATTGTACTGCTATAATAGCAGAGCCATTGTGCAGGCTAATGAGCCGATGGTGCATTCCAAGTCTAAACACGTAGAAAGAAAATATCGCTTGATTAGAGAGATTATTGAACATAAAGACATAGTGATCTTGAAGGTTCAAGGAATATATAACATAACAGACCCGCTCACTAAGGCCTTACCTCCTAAGTTATTTGATAAACATGTGGAGGAGATGGGACTACATGTACCATCTAGATTGGCACTAAGTAGATGGGAGTTTGTTAGAGTTGGTGTTTGGAGCGTCAATCCGAATAATGTATTGTACATTTTATTATTTAATAACTACATTTTCATTTCATATCTTATTAATGGTGTTGTCATTATGTATATTAGATTGATGTATAAATATGCTAAGAATGACATCGACCTTAGAATAGTCTTGTAGTAATACTAGACACTATGTGGTCCGACATTGGGATAATATTACTATTATAAACTATTCTTAAAGTAAATATTCATAATCGTTGGTTTTGGAATACGGTCGAATTCATAAAACCTAGAAGACTAGCACATGTCGTATATTAGAATTGGAGTTCTAACGATTTAACCTAATGTACCATGAGCTTTGGAAGCTCATATAGACGTGTGGGCATTGGTTGGACCAAATACTGAATGACTCGTGGGTGATTCCTAATAGTTAGAAGTATACACCACCGTCAATAGGAATCTCCTCGAGTCGAGTCGCATATGTGATCCTTTGATTATAGGATATCATTGATTTTATGTGATATCCTCCACACTTTAATGCCATATATGTCAGAAATCTTTCATGGTCTGGCCTCTAGATGTTCTTTGGGTGTGGACAGATACACTCGTTAATCAAGTGCGAATCAAGCTAGGATCCGTCAGCATGTATGTGTACCATAATGAGGATTATGTATCCATGTAAGTAAGTCATGATTCTTAAAGACTTTGGCCAAAGCCGATCACCTAGGGTGGATCACATCATTTGTAAAGAATCATGGACATGTCGACAAGAGATGTGTGCCCCGGAAACTTGACGGTGTATTCTATATTTTCTAAGCACAACTTGGATAGCCTATGACGGAGGGATTTTTAAACATATGTGATGACCTCGATTTGTATAGTTCAAAAAGGTCGTTCATGTTCTTCGCGAATTCAGAGGTGGCCGAATTGCATACATATTAGCTAGGCTTATATGACGAACGTGTCTGAACTTAGAGAGTCCCGATATGAAGTGTACTCGTTGAGCACTTGGGTAGCCGATAATTTTTGATAATAAATAATATTCGATATTATAATTATCAACCAATATAATAAAGTGTTATTGGATAACATTGATTATTTACTTTGACCTAATTGGATTAATTGGATTAATTCAAAATTTACACAAGGGCTTTATTATAAATTCATAAATATCTCTACCATTAGAGGATATTTTAGTAAATGTAAATATGTAATAATAGGTGTATTTTTCATGGTTTAATTGGATTAAATCAAAGTGGTAGACATGTAACTAATCCATTAATTATATTTTGTCTTGATTTAATTGGATTAAATCAAAATGGTGGATAAAAGTGATTAGTCATAACTAATTATACATATTTTGACAAATTACCTAAAAGTTGATTAAAATTTGTATTAATTAAAAATTGCTCAAGTTTTGCTATAAATAGCAAATTTGAGCAAAGTTTGAATCAAGCTTGTGAAAGCTAAATACAAGTAATTCTTGGAGAAATTAGCCTAAGTTATAGAGGTGTTTAGAGAAGTTTTGGAAGATCTCTACAACATTTCATCTAGGGTAAATCAAGTTTGGATCTTGGAGTGAAGCTTGCCATCATTGGAATCAAGATTGGAGATTGGAGTCAAGCTTGCAAACCTTGGAAGCTCTCCAACCATTTCAACAAGGAGAATGAGATTGGATCTTTGCATCAAGCTTACTATGTGAGTTTGAACTTCTCCTAAGCTATGTTCTTCATTAGTGAGACATGTATTGATGAATTATGTATTGGATGCATAATTACATAGCTTAAAGTTGAAATAAAGCTAATAAATTGTGTTAGGATGCTTTGGAAGTATAAACACAATATGTTTGTAATTAGGTCAAAGATGTTCATGTTGGACATAGAATAATTAATAAGAGTTTGAAACTTTAGATTAAAGCGTAGAGTTATGGCTACCATTCTAGAATCATTCGATCACCTTTAGGTGAATTAGAATTGTTCATAAGACATTTCATATTGGGATTCTAAATTAGTTTGGGTTTTGATTCAAACAAATGGATATATATTTTAGAATACATGTATGTTAGTTGTATAACATGTGTTGATGGTGGTTATGATGCTAAAATTGGATTTTAGGTGTATTTGAAGTATTAGGAGAAAATTGGAAGTGTTTAGTGTTGGTTTGAAGTTGAGAAATGCTCACTACCTAGGGCAGCATCGCGACTCTGATCTCTCAGCGTCGCGACACCGAGCATCAAACCTATGAGCATCACGACGCTCACATTTCCATGTCGCGACGCCGAGAAGTTCAGCTTTCGCAGTTGCTCTCGCACTTTGGAGCGTCTCGACGCCAAAGATTTCGTGTCGTGATACGCAGAGCTGATGAACATTGAAACTTCATTTTCTCTGTTCCGTAATTTTCGGACTCCGTTTTGTCCTATTGACTCGAAACAGAATGCATTTTTACATAAAATATTTTAAAATACACACATGCTAGATATCCACGGGTTAGACCCACTTCCGTAACGCGGAGCACCGATCCGACCCTAGGAGTTCCACATCCACTCCAACAAAAGGCATCTGACAGAACCAATTCTCTAAAGGCATCTGACATAACCAATTCTCTGGGATGTATGAAAATTATGTATTGTCTAAACTTTTGATGCATAAATAACCTTGCAAATAAATAATGTTAATCAAAAGTTCAGTAATGAAATTGTAGTGGTATGAGTTTGAAAACAGAGTTTCTATAAGCAAAAGTCATGTTAACAATTTTATGTGTGTTAAAGGATGTTTATATGAGTAGACCCGGTCAACGGTTCGGTTCGTTTTGAACCGAAATCAAACAGAACGGTTCCCGATTCTACACTTGTGGAACCGGAACCGAACCAGATAATTTCCGGACGATTCCAGGTTTTTTTTTTAATTTTAAATTTTAATAATAATTTTTTTATAAAATAAAAATGAGATTAAAAATTTATTTAAAATTATTAATTTGAATTTAGATTACATTAAATTAAAAAATAAAATAAAATAGTTTGAACTTAAATTGTTAAAAACTTAAGTTGCTTACGTATCCTCTATGGGTGAGGGGAATGAAAGCTCACGTAGTTTCATTATATTTTTAAGATAGTTCCCCATTAAAATTATTTACTCATCAATCATCATCATTACATGCGTTTGTTGATCTTTCAACTCTCGTTCTGCTTGCACTTGCAAATGCATTGTCGACAAGTCTTCAAAGTCATCGGGGGCATCTTATTGTTGTCTCAGATAAATTCGGGTCCAATAATCCACACAAGATGTTGCTTCTAAAGTGCTTGGATGTAATGAAGACCGTCTCGCTTCCAAAATATTACCTCTTAAATTGAAGGCTTGTTCAACCGCAATGGTGGAAACAAGTGCTGCCAGCACCTCTTCAGCAATAATTGATACAACAGGATAGAAATTTTGATATCGGTTCCACCAGTCAAGTACTTAAAAAAATTTACGCACTAAATTTTCAGGAGGAAACTCGAAATTGGTAGATAAATAATTATCTAATTGCGGGTTATTAGTCGTGTTATCCCTATGTTTTTTATTTCATTGTAGTAACTAATGATCATCTACGCTAAGTCTTGAATGTATTACTGGTTCGTTAGTAGATTATCCTAATTATTTCAAGTTATATCTAATAACATTATCGTTAAATAAATTTATTAAATCAATTTTTATTTTATCTATTATTTTTGTAATATTAATTTCATCAGCTATTCCTAAATATGTATAGTAAGTTAGTAAATCACTATTCAAACCTTCTAATTTAAATCCATGATAAAAAACCGTGGCAATAAGATAAAGTAATGGAATGTCTTTAAAATAAACCAATCATTTTCTCTTCATAAAAGCAATAGCTTCAATTAAAACAATATCATTAATATCAGAACTTTTATCATGCTTATATAAAGTATCAACAAGAAATAAATTTGTTACAGGATAATAAACTCCCCTAAAAAAATTTGTAGCATCATCAAAAACTTTTAAAAGTTCTAAATTTTTCACAAATATCTCATTGACTAGAGAAAAGTGTTATATGTTGAACATATTGGGAAAAAAAACTACATAATACATCTTTCATCTTTGTATTGAAAAACTTGAGTTAGAAGAAAATAAGTTCAATCCCGACGAGTTGGAACATCTCGTGAAAATTTTACCGATTTAACACTATTTAATTTACAAAACTTGGTCTATTCTCTCCAAACTTGAGAATATGACCAAATGCAATTAAGTACAATCTTAATAGGATCAATGTCATTTCCTAAATAAGTCATATCATCTTAAACACATAAATTAAGGAATGGCACGTGCAACGAACATGAAAATATCGACCACCCAAATTTAATTGGCATATTTCTTTTAAATCTCTAATTGATGCAGTATTTGCAGATGCATTGTCAAAACCTTGGAAGCTCTCCAACCATTTCAACAAAGAGAATGAGATTGGATCTTTGCATCAAGCTTACTAGGAGAGTTTGAACTTCTCCTAAGCTATGTTCTCCATTAGTGAGACATATAGTGATGAATTATGTATTGGATGCATAATTACATAGCTTAAAGTTGAAATAAGGCTAATAAATGTGTTAGGAAGCTTTGGAAGTATAAACACAATATGTTTGTAATTAGGTCAAAGATGTTCATGTTGGACATAGAATAATTAATAAGAGTTTGAAACTCTAGATTAAAGCTTAGAGTTATGGCTATCATTCTAGAATCAATTGATCACATTTAGGTGAATTAGAATTGTTCATGAGACATTTCATAGTGGGATTCAAAATTAGTTTGGGTTTTGATTCAAACAAATGGATATATATTTTAGAATACATGTATGTTAGTTGTATAACATGTGTTGATGATGGTTATGATGCTAAAAATGGATTTTAGGTGTATTTGAAGTATTAGGAGAAAATTGGAAGTGTTTAGTGTTGGTTTGAAGTTGATAAATGCTCACTACCTAGGGCAGCGTCGCGACTCTGACCTCTCAGCGTCGCGACACCGAGCATCGAACTTATGAGCATCGCGACGCCCACCTTTCCATGTCGCGACGCCGAGACGTTCAGCTCTCACAGTTGCTCTCGCACTTTGGAGCGTCTCGACGCCAAAGATTCCGCGTCGTGATGCGCAGAGCTGATGAACATTGAAACTTCATTTTCTCCGTTCCGGAATTTTCGAACTCCGTTTTGTCCCATTGACTCGAAACAGAATGCAGTTTTACATAAAATATTTTAAATACACCCATGCTAGATATCCACGGGTTAGACCCACTTCCGCAACGCGGAGCACCGATCTCTAAGGGCATCTAACATAACCAATTCTCTGGGATGTATGAAAATTATGTATTGTCTAAACTTTTGATGCATAAATAACCTTGCAAATAAATAATGTTAATCAAAAGTTCAGTAATGAAAATGTAGTGGTATGAGTTTGAAAACAGAGTTCTTATAAGCAAAAGTCATGTTAACAGCTTTATGTGTGTTAAAGGATGTTTATATGAGTAGACCCGGTCAACGGTTCGGTTCGTTCTGAACCGAAATCGAACAGAACGGTTCCTGGTTCTACACTTGTTGAATCGGAACCGAACCAGATAATTTCTGGACGATTCCAGGTTTTTTTTTAATTTTAAATTTTAATAATAATTTTTTTATAAAATAAAAATGAGATTAAAAATTTATTTAAAATTATTAATTTGAATTTAGATTACATTAAATTAAAAATAAAATAAAACAGTTTGAACTTAAATTGTTAAAAACTTAAGTTGCTTACGTATCCTCTATGGGTGAGGGGAATGAAAGCTCACGTAGTTTCATTATATTTTTAAGATAGTTCCCCATTAAAATTATTTACTCATCAATCATCATCATTATATGCGTTTGTTGATCTTTCAACTCTCGTTCTGCTTGCACTTGCAAATGCATTGTCGAACAAGTCTTCAAAGTCATCGGGGGCATCTTATTGTTGTCTCAAATTAGTTCGGGTCCAATCATCCACACATGATGTTGCTTCTAAAGTGCTTGGATGTAATGAAGACCGTCTCGCTTCCAAAATATTACCTCTTAAGTTGAAGGCTTGTTCAACCGCAATGGTGGAAACAGGTGCTGCCAGTACCTCTTTAGCAATAATTGATACAATAGGATAGACATTTTGATATCGGTTCCACCAGTCAAGTACTTGAATAATTTTACGCACTAAATTTTCAGAAGGAAACTCGAAATTGGTATATAAATAATTATCTAATTTCGGATTATTAGTCGTGTTATCCCTATGTTTTTTTTATTCATTGTAGTAACTAATGATCACATACGCTAAGTCTTGAATGTATTACGGATTCGTTACTAGATTATCCTAATTATTTCAAGTTATATCTAATAACATTATCATTAAATCAATTTATTAAATCAATTTTTATTTTATCTATTATTTTTGTGATATTAATTTCATCAGCTATTCCTAAATATGTATAGTAAGTTAGTAAGCCACTATTCAAACCTTCTAATTTAAATCCATGATCAAAAATCGTGGCAATAAGATAAAAGTGTAATGTCTTTAAAATAAACCAACCATTTTCTCTTCATAAAAGCAATAGCTTCAATTAAAACAATATCATTAATATCAGAACTTTCAACATGCTCATATAAAGTATCAACAATTTTCAAACATTCAACAAGAAATAAATTTGTTACAGGATAATAAACTCCCCTAAAAATATTTGTAGCATCATTAAAAATTTTTAAAAGTTCTAAATTTTTTTCACAAATATCTCATTGACTAAGCAAAAGTGTTATATGTTGAACATATTTGGAAAAAAACTACATAATACATCTTTCATCTTTGTATTGAAAAGCTTGAGTTAGAAGAAAATAAGTTCAATCCCGATGAGTTGAAACATCTCATGAAAATTTTACCGATTTAATACTATTTAATTTACAAAACTTGATCCATTCTCTCCAAACTTGAGAATATGACCAAATACAATTAAGTGCAATCTTAATACGATCAATGTCATTTCCTAAATAAGTCAGACCATCTTAAACACATAAATTAAGGAATGGCACGTGCAACGAACATGAAAATATCGACCACCCAAATTTAGTTGGCATATTTCTTTTAAATCTCTAATTGATGCAGTATTTGCAGATGCTTTGTCAAAACCATTTGTTAAAATTTTACCTAATAAACCATGTTCATCAAAAATTACTTTAATCATTCTATATCATCAAAAACTCTAAATGCAATAAGTAGTTTTTGCATGTTTCATGATGTATCAATTCAATGACAAGTCACACTCATATATGAGTGTGTTTGCCAATGGTCACTCTAAATATCAGAACAAATAAAAAATATGGCCTTTAATATCTTTAAATATTTCATTTAAAATAATTTTACCATCTTTGTATAATTTACAATTTTGATATTTTGTTGTATTTCTAGTCATTTTATAGGCAGCATGACTTAAAGCATTTCGAACATAATTAGTAAAAGTAATTTTTTCACCAAAACTTAAAAAAAGATGCGTCATACAAGTAAATTTAGCAGATTCTTCTCTATTTTTAACATCAGAATATTTAAATAAATCTAAAGAACTCGTACATCTACTAGATGAAGCGTAGGCATGATGTCTATCTAAGTGATTGTTCATATTGCCATAACCACCAGTAAATTTGTAAGATAAACCACAATAGTTGCATATTGTTCTTGAACCTTCATTTTCAGTCTCGACTAAATGAAAATGAATTTTGAAAATATCATAAGATCAAGATTTAACTTCTCTTCTTTGTGTACCGATATTTTGACCACTCTCTTGGGTTGGCACATTAGACATGGTGTTCTCAGATAAGCTTGTCATTTTTTTTGTTAATATTGAAGAATTGTAAATTTAAATCAATATGAAAAATTGAAGATGAGAGATTTGAGAATGAGATAATTAAAGAAATTGAGAGAATTGAGAATTTAATGTGTTGAAAAAATGAAGAATGACCCATATTTATACATTTTTGGATTATTTCTGTGATACCTAAGTTGCCCCTAAAATTAGCCGTTTTATTAATGTTATTAAGGATAATTTAGTAATTTGATTTAAAAATTTAAAAAAAAAACATCTTTTTTTAAGGTAGGGAGCCATTGTGTAGCCCAACAGCTACTAGCCGTTGGGCACTACGGTTCCGGTTGGAACCGTAGAACAGTTAGAACCGTCAGGTTCCATTAGATTCGATTAGGGTCGAACTCTAACTGAACCGAACAAAACCGATTTCGAAACCGGAATAGACTGATTCCAACTGGTTCGTTCCGGTTCGATTTCGATTCCGAACCGGAATCGTGGATAGGTCTACAAATGAGTTGAAACAAATGGACCTTGGAAAAATGTACATATTTTATTTATCTTGACCTTTGAGTTTATATGCATGATGAGATGCATCTTAGGTCAGATTAGGTATTTTTTGCCAAAATATACAACTGTCAAGACTTTAAAATGTATGCATATAATTTGTGATTTACATTTTTTTTTTTTTACATCTTCACTGGTGAAAACAAATTAGAGAAATTTGGGAGAATGATATTTTAATCTTTTTATTGAATTCAATAGCAAAGTAATGAGGAAGTGATTGCGATATTATACATCTAGCATGTAAGTGCATATATCGTTCAAGTAATATAATGATTAATAGTCGGATATCGAACGCACAGGGACTTAATATATCTCTTATTAATACCAAAATAACCTACTTAACGTAAACTAAACTATTGAGAGGAGAATTGTTAATTAATCAAATGTAACTGAAATTAAACATAGAGCAAATAACACTTTTTAAAGAAACCTTATAAGATAGAAGAACATAGGGTTGTAATTTCACTTAATCACGCACACAATAAATTCAGACACTTTTTATTCAATTGGGTTGTTGTTACTAATTATTAACGTAGAACATTAAACTATCTACAAGCTTATTTCGATGATCAGGTAGAAATATTCAATTTAAACTAATTAATTATATGTCTATGTTAACTAATTCAAACCAAATTCATTAAGAACAAGTTCTCATATTGACTACGTATGCCCTTTAGGTATATTTCTATCATGCAGGGAAATATATTCAATGAATAAATCACACGCTATTATTCTCACGGCTAACCAAAATTTCCCCCGTCGAATTCCCAAGGATTTACCATATTATTCTATTGTTGACCAAATAATTAAAATAAACATCAAAGTATAGAAAAAATAAATAAATAATAAATAACAAACTCAAAGCAATAAAAATATGTAAATAATTAATTAAACATGCTTGAATCCAATACAACCCTAGATTCAATGAATTAGATACTCATAATATTCAATAAAAATAAGCTAATCATTATTATAAGACAAGAACGCATAAAAGGTAAAGTTAGAGAGAAAATGGAAGAAATAAACTCTCGTATAAAGTCTTCGGCTTCAAACTCCAACTCATGTTGATGCACTTATTTTTGCCTTGTTCTAGACGTTC
The DNA here is from genome assembly GCA_019454045.1 of Zanthoxylum bungeanum. Lineage (NCBI taxonomy): Eukaryota > Viridiplantae > Streptophyta > Magnoliopsida > Sapindales > Rutaceae > Zanthoxylum > Zanthoxylum bungeanum. The sequence goes on from SKCR01024844.1 coordinate 100,744, forward strand.
TTCTTTGCTCTGGAGGCTCCAAAATATGTTATGGGACATGATTTTATGCGCGTCTTGACGCGCGCCAAGTGTCAGGACGCGTGTTTTAACTCCAAAATTAACTCTGATTTGCTCTGTATCTTGCCGTTTTTATCTCTAATTAATTCCATTGAGTCGTGATATTATTTTAACCTTAAAAAAACACACCCAAAACGCATCAAATCCCAAAATAAAACTATAAATATAATAATTTGAACAGTTCCACATGAGTACTATTCTGAATAAAAGGCTAACTGCATCAATTTTAATCAGAACACACCAAGTAAGAACATGAGGACTGGTCATGTCATACCACCATGCTTCGGCAATTAGACAAAGATATGGGGAAAAAGGATTATAGATTCATACCTGAGCAAAGAGGTCAAACTCATCAAGCACAAATATAATTGTTTTATGTGTTAATCCACACTCCCTGACAGCAAGAGAACACAACAAGTTCATTAACTTCTGAACTATACTGTTGAGGGACAAAAATGGACATCAAGCAAATTAATACACTCACCGTAACATTTCTATCATGAAATGTGAGTTATCATGGAATGATGTCTACAAAAATCACCTCAAAACATCACGAAATGTGAGAACAGACGCATCAGAATGACATCAAATTAATTTTCCATGTTACCATTTTAGAGAACAGCAATTGATGCTCCTCACATAACTGTCTAGCAATTTCCTGGAAGATCAATGACAGTGAAATGACATATCTTTTTATATAGAGTAAGCAGTACATAAACAATGTCGTTAAAAAATTTAAAATGCGATAAAAAAGAAAAGGGTCATCTAGATTTTTAACCTTGAAAGCACAATAGTCATCACTGTGCAAAAGCCCTTTCAATTTGATCTGCAACATCATGAAAAGAAAACAAGATTAAAATCGCAATTTCCAACAATCACAATTGCTTCCATATGGCACTTCTATATTTAAAATAATTTAACACAAAAATTGACAAGTAAAGAAAAGTGACAAGTACCTATAATATACATTTTTCAAGTGTATTTATAATTGATTTCCCTCCTAGATTATGTTCTTGAATGTGTTAAATATACTAATATTCATTAATTTATTGTCCAGGATGTATTATATGAAGAATTGAGCAAGAAATTCCTGATTTGCACCGATGACTTCTTAATTTGCGCAGCCTTCAGTATTTCGGCCATAAACTTTTCATACGATGTCCAATTGAGGTGATTCAAGTTGTTGGCAAGACAACTCAATTATCTACAATTTTATAGTTTACGTCAAAGACTGCATCGGACTTCTTCATGTCTAAAATCGAGCTTAAAGCTGCCAACTATGCACTATCATCGTGCGTCGCGACGCCCAAAAATAGTTGTCACAACGCAAATGTGTAAGACTCCAAAAATTGAATGGAAACTTAGTTATTATGATATCTATATAAAGAGAACGTCTACAGTTACTTCACATACGTTTTTACAGACCAAAACACTCTCTAAACATAACAACCATTCAAGAACAACTAAGAATAAGAAGATCAAACAAGGATTAAGAAAAGAACTTGGAGATTGACAACCTTCATGATTTTTTTTATCCCTTCTTTATTAATTCTTTGTTATTTATTATGTTGAATACCATGATAATTTTGTTATTCATCTTCATCATGAACTAGATCTTGTTCTATGATTGTAATGGAACCCAATACAAACTTTTCTTAATTGAACCTTTTTATGATTGATTTGTGACATTCTATGTGGATTATTTATTATTCTCTTTGCTTAATGCGTTCTATTGCTTGATAAACAATATGATAGTTGTGGTAAATCTTAAAAAACTTAGAAAAGTGAATTTTTGTTTAGCTCTGGAAATTGATAACGTGTAATCTCATTCTAATGAATAGATTTCCGTGGAAGATAGAAATATATCTGCAGGGCATGCGTAGCCATAATTAGAACCTGATCGTAATGAGTTTGGCTTAAATTAATTATCATAAGAATATAGGTAATTGAACTAAGTTGGATGTTTTTACTCGACCATCGGAAGAGGTTTGTAGATAACTTAATGTTCTAAGTTAATAATTCATTATAGTTGATCATTTATAAAGAGAGAAGAAAGATTTAAGGGATTATTGTGGGGAAGTTGTGATCCTAGTCCCCAATGGGCGTGGCTTGTTTTACCTGCTCCGCTTAAGCCCGTAAGGGTTACTTTGGCAACGAGGTTTCCAACGATTCAAAAAAAAAAATTTTGATCCTAGATTATTCATACCTTGCTACTTTCCCGTGTTTATATTTGTTTTTCTTTTCCTTTGGTTTGATAGTTAATACCTCTTTCTTCAAAATCATTAATCTAAATAAGATTATTGGTAAAATTTTAGTATTACACATTAATAACAATTCCTCGTGGTATCAATATTTTTATACTACTTGTACGATATGTGCGCTTGCGTGCTATACAAAATCAAGATCAAAAAGCCATACCACATATATTGTTTCAGGATATTCTAACAACAAATCACTAACAACAAGCTCCAAAACCTAAATTCAAAAAATATGCAAGATTAATTTTTTAACAGAAATATGAAAAGTAAACTCAATAATCTACCACGAAAATACACATAATGGATAAATAATAAAGAAAAAAATTAAATCAATACCGCGATCTTTCCAGAATCACGAGGACCAAGAAGCAAAATCGAGTTGTTGCACGCCTCCATTATACATGGCAACGGGCCGAGCCGGGCCGGGCCCGGGCTTTGGCAAGCTCGGCCAGAGCCCGGCCAACAACAACAAAAAACTCGGGCCCGGGAAAAGCCCGCCGGGCTCGGGCCCTTACTTTTTTGTGGCCCGAATTTTAAAAAAAAAATTAAAAAAAATAAATATATATAAATATAAAATACATTCACACTATATGCAAAGACAATTTACAAATAAATCACAAGTTTTATTGATAAATTAATAATTTAAATGCTACAAACATATTAAAATATATATATTTATGTTTTTTTTTTATTTTGGCCCAGGCCAAAATTGGAAAGCCCGGCTCAGGCCCGAGCCCGAGCTGAGCTTTCATTATAAGTCATGGCCCATACTTTTTTTGCCCAGATGGGCCGGACCAGGCTCAGGCTTTTCTGTGACGCTTAGCCTCCGTGACCGAACTAGACACTAAAAACTTCAACTTACTGCAGATTAATTTTTAAAAAATACTAAAAGTTATTGCAAACTTTCTTATTCCCATCCATCAAAAAATAATAAAATTAAATTAAATTTCAAAGTATGTGAGATCGTAAATTTTGCAGGGAGAGAGAAATCGGACCTGTAATTGCTGTCGGCGAGAGGCTTGAAAACGAAATTATGGTCACAGAATCTGCTTCCAAAAAAGATTTAACGCTTTCTCTGCTGTTGGATTTTCTTTTCCTATTTCGATTTCGTTAGCTTCTGCTTGTGTTTTCTGGTCGGCGAAGAGACTCCGATGTTTAAAGGGGATGGAATTTTTTTGGTAAATTATCATTTTCCTATTAATTTCCACAAATTAATGGTAAAATAAAACAGTGATAATTTATTGTTGATGGAGATTTCTGCTACTATGTCTTTTGCACAGTTCGGTAAGGTCAGAAGAGGAAATTCGCCTCATAAGGAGGTCAAGGGATCAGAAAATGGCCTGACACGGAACTCGGTTGATGAGAATGACCGACCAGAGGATGTCGCACAACGCGGTTTCAGAGACCAACAACATGAGAACTATGGCCGACCACACTAGATCAAGGAATCAGACCGGATCTACCAGCTCTTTGAGCATATCGATGAGCTCGGATATCTCGGGTCAGGGCGGAAGTAATTCTGGAAGTCCGGCGAGTCATTTAGCCGACCTCTTGAAGACCGACAGAATATCATAGGAGCTGGATATTTCCTTCGACACGTGTCATTTCTCAAGAGCACTTTACAGGCTGTCATCATTATTTTTTGCGTGTGGCAGTAGAGAAAGCAGAATGATGTGACAGGCCATCAGGCGGCAGGCTTACTTTCAGCGAAGACAGTCTTGGAGCAGAGAGCTCGTCAATCAGTCTGTGACCGCGCGGGAAACGTCATAAAGTTAGAGGAACAGTGTGTATTTCCCGAGTATATAAAGGGATGGTAGATTTATTTGTATAGGTTGGGTTTTGAGATATAGCAACTTGTAACACAAAAGAATGCCACTTGTAACTCCTTTCAACTGCTCGGTCGCGTTCTAGCCTGTCTCAAAAAAGGTCGGCCGAGTCAGCTCTTGGCAATAAAAACAACCCTCATCGTTTTGTGCCCGTGGACGTAGGTCGGATTCGCTCCGCCGAACCACGTTAAAACTCTCTTGTCAACTTGTGCGTTTTTTCATTTTTTACTAAATTTGTTTTTGGTCATCCCCAAACCAAACAAATTAAAGGTTGAGGGAAGGTTGTCTCGTGGGAGTTATCTCGAAACTGCCCCTGGAACGAAAATCGGCCGTCAATAGTTGGCGCCGTCTGTGGGGAGATAGCAAAAAGCATTTTGCGTAGTAAGACAATGGTAGAAGGTGGAAACCGTAGGTTGTTGGATAGTTCAACAGCAGAATGGATGGAAGAGGAAATGAATGGGAAGAAGCATATCAGAACGAGAAGAATGAAAGGGTTCGCCGGAAAGAGGGTTGGTAGCGGAAACATTTTTCTTATGAATTGTAGAATGGAATGTAAGAGGGGTAGCCAACGATCACCTGTCAGGTATGAGTTGTAGAATGGAATGTAACATTGCGGGTGGGTGATGTTCGTTGGCCGCAGCTGAACCAGTCCCCCCTGGAGCAGGCGCCATAACTGATCGGTCTGCCAAAGTCCTCAGCCCTACAGGCTGGTAGTGGTCAAGGATCCAGCTGGGAACTGGTCAGCCAATGACAGGGGATGACGTCCCTCAGATCCCCCCTCAATTGGTGTGGTGGTCTCCCCGAATGAGAAGAAAGGAGAAAAAGCCCACGGGGAAAACCACAAGAAGCAATGACTGAAGGCCTCGGCTGGGTTTCCAGATTTTCTCAGGTTATGCAGGGTCCTGTGAAAATGCATTATTCATCAGCGCCCGTAGAGCATTTGGGGCAGCAGACCCTGTGAGCCCGGTTCAGATCAGAAGGATCTGAAGAAGCCTCGACTCGGGAACCAGCTTGCGTGTGAAGTTTACAACTACGGCATACGCATCGGGAGCCTTCGGAATCGAGCTCAGACCGGAAGACGTGGTCGGACCGCAAAACAAGAACAAGAAAAAAGCATTGTAAAAGCCTCTCTTTAAATGTCCCGCAAGGAGTTGTAAGAAGGGCAGCATGTCCTTTGAATATGAATAAAACTCTCATTTTCTTTAAGAAACTTGTCTATTTTTTGCTTGTTTGTTAAATGAATGCGAAAGTTCTTTTCAATATTCTTGGGATGTGCTCGATGCGAATGGGTGGTCGGTAACTAGGAAGGGCACCAAGCCCGTGGCACGCCAATCCCGGGTGTCATTATCAAACCCCTGGGTGGAAGTGTTCCGACCTGGTTCCCTTCACTTTTGAGGATCCAAAACACATCAAGGGATGGAGTACATGTGGGAAACGCACGAACCCTTCGTGGCACGTCAATCTCGGGTGTCATTATCAAACCCCCGAAACCGGAGCGTTATTACCCCAGGACTCGCATCTTTGAGGAATAGCCTCGGGTAAACCGGACTCATAGACGTTTCTTCCCCTGCAGGTCGGCTGGTGAGTCCCGTTATATACCATCAGGCCACCTGGCTTGGGTTGGTCGAATGGCGCCCTTGATTGCAGGAGCCTCGGGTAAACCGGACCCACGGATGTTTCTTTCCCTGCAGGTCGGCTGGTGAGTCCCGTTATGTACCATCAGGCCACCTGGCTTGGGTTGGCCGAATGACGCCCTTGATTGCAGGAGTCTCGGGTAAATCGGACCTAGGGAGGTTTCTTCCCTTACGAGTCGGCTAGTAAGTCCCGTCAAACACCACCCAGGGAAGGCACACATGGGGTGTCCATGTCCCCCGTGGGGATTTGCCTGACCACCCGGATCGGCGTATACATAGCCTGGTTAGCCAGGACACTGAATTGTGAGATTCAGGATTGTGTTTTGGAAGCCTCAGGCAGGACGCTGTTCCGGGGAATCCGAGTTGTTATTTACACTTGTGAATTCTTTTTGGGGTATGTGCTAAGTCACCCCAACCCTTTGTTAATTTTACCTTGTTCCAATTTTTATTTTTCGCTAGTCTGGCAAGGGGACGCCCGCGCCAGGGACAGTAGAGCCTCCGAGGTTGAAAACCTTCCCTCATATAAGTCTCATATGTTCCACCAACTCGGGGCTGGATTCGTTCCGCCGAGTCTGTATTATTCCACCAGCTCGGGGCTGGATTCGTTCCGCCGAGTCTGTATTATTCCACCAGCACGGGGCTGGATTCGTTCCGTCGAGTTTGTATTATTCCACCAGTTCGGGGCTGGATTCGTTCCGTCGAGTCTGTATTATTCCACCAGCTCAGGTTGGGGTGAATCCCACCGAGTTTGATTCAGTTCCACCAGCTCAAGGTTGGACTCGTTCCGCCGAGGCTATCGTATTTCACCAGGTGAATCCCACCGAATCTGATTCAGTTCCACCAACTCAGGGATGGACTCGTTCCGCCGAGGCTATCGTATATTATCAGCTCGGGGTTAGGGTGAATCCCACCGAGTCCGTTTCTTCGGTCTGGGGATGCAGCATCCCCCCAAGGCCAAGTGATTCTTCTCACCTCAGGGTCGGATTACGTCACACCGAACATATTTGATATCGGCTCAGAGACAGATGATTACCTCAGAGCCAGACCCAATTTGGCCGAGTGCCGAGTCAAAACGAGGCAGAGAAAGGCAAGTCAGAGAAATTTGAAGCCAAAATAAGCAAAGTATGAAGAGTAGAACGAAAAGCAGTTAAGATAAGTATTAGAAGAATGAGTTAATGTTATTGTTACGGATGGAAATGTCTTGTTTGAAATTACATGGGGCCCCTTTGGGTCACCCCCATCAATCGGCCCCCGCAGGAGCAGTTGTTTCTTCTTGTGCAGGCCCGGATGGTTGGACGACTGGTGCAAGCTCGATAGGGGAAATTTCAGCTTCAGCATGGGAGGAAAGAGGGGCTACAATGTCAGCCTTAGGAACTTCAGGGGCAGGAAGCTCAGACTGGAACTCTTCAGGAGTCAGAGATGGGGGAACAGTTGGCACGGGCTCCGAATCCTGGATTTCCTCCGAAAGAAGAACAAGCAATTCTCGGGCCTCTTCCATTGAGAGTTCTCCCTTGCAGTAGCGGATGGCCGTGTAGACCGGCTCCATGTTAACCCCAGGGATCAACACTGAGATGATCTCGGCACAATCTTTGATCCCTTTGAGCTGAGCACTCTCCAGCTCCCCCTCTAGTGCAACCTCTCTCTGTTGCCTTTCGGCCTCCCTCATCTGCAGTTCAGTTTCCCTCTCCTCAAGGTCGGCCTCTCTCCTTTTTAGCTCCTCGAGAGCCTGATCTTTCTCCTCAGTTATCCTCCTCAATTTGGCCTCGGTATCGCCCAACTCCCACCCCAGGCGCCTACTTTCAGCCAGAGCAGCCTCCCGGTCCTTTTTGGCATTTTTGGCATTCTCCTTGGCCAGATTAGACGCATTGCGAAGGGAGTCATTCAGTTTAAGGGCCTCGTCCCTGACCCTCTCTAGAGCCTTGATTTTCTCATCTTTTTTGCCAGAGCAACCTCTTGCTCTGTGATTTGACTTTGGAACTTTTGCACCTGACCCCCCTCAGAAAGAAGACTCATGAGCAGGTCTTTATTCTGCGCCATCAAGTAATTATCCTATGAGGAAAGAAGAGAAATCAGAGAGCAAGATAAAAATACAATACGGGCGTAAAGGAGAAAGTTTACCTCGCCTATCCGGACGGAGAAGCGGGAGATTATTTCCTCCGGGGAGATGTCCTCGATGTGCGGGATCTTCTCGGGAGGCACTGCTTCGGCCAGTTGATTGAATACTGGCACCAAATGGGAGGTGGTTTCTCGGATTTTTTCACTAAGGTCGTCCACCCCGAGCGCCACAGCGCCTTTTTCTTTTCTGGAGGAGGCCTCTGCAGTTCTGTTCTCTCTCCGAGCAGTCTGCCTTCGGATCAGAGGTTGTTCCTCCCTTTCTTCTTCTTCTTGTCCGGAACCCCCCAATCCGATCATGCGTTTTCGTTTGCTGGCAGATCTAGATTGGCCAGAAGGTTGGATTTCAGACACCGGGACCGACCTTGAAAATGGGATTGTTGATTGATCAGAACGGCGGGTCAATGCTTTGGTTTTAGCCTCCGCCACGGCCGCCTTTTTTCGGGAGGTTCAAGCTCCACTTGGCCCGGGCCTCTTCGTTAATTCTTTGATTCTGTTAAGGGTACTGGGTTGCCTCTGTTAGTGATTCTAGGTCTCCAAGATCGAATTAAACAAGCATGAACATGTGTGAATACAACGACGGAAGTTGCAGAATACTTACATCGAGCGGTTGAGCGAAGAAGGAGGCAACAAAACTGAAATCTGCTCACTGGTTTCTACTCGGCAGTGGCTGTTGTTCTGCTCACTGGTTTGTGCGGCAGTAGGCTACATTTTGCTTTTGATTTTCGGCCATTGGAGGTCCTTGAACAAGCTCCAAGCTTCGTCAAAAGTTTCCCGGCTCATGGGTGGACTTCCCTATCACCTTCGCATTGATCCCGGAGTGTGCTAGCACTCTTGTTCTTGCCATAAAAACGCACTGCTTCCCCTTCACTATTGATGTTTTTTCTGTTAAAAAAACAGTGAAGAACAGCCCCTTGGGCGTGTAGATGAGAGGAATAAGAGAGAAGAGTTTTGGCTCCAAAAATAAAAATGAGAGAGATCGATTTTGGTTAAGGGATTTTGTGTATCTAAACACAAATCTAATTTCCAAAATTAATTAATTGATTTTTGCTTTTTCCAAAAAAGTCAAGTCAATTAATTCCAACCACCAACATCAATCAATCAATCCATCAATCAATCAAATCAAGTGACAAGCTGTCACATCACTCAAAGTGACTAATGATTTGACGCTTGATGTGACGCTAGATGCGACTAGAGATTTGACGCTTGATTTAACTTGTGTGCCGCACTCGATTTCGAAATGCGAATGCGCTCGCAAATAATCTCGGGCTCGGGTTCGCTAATTCCAAATTAACGAATTTTATGTTGCGTCGTAATTAAACGATTACGCCTAGCGAAATCACTATTCACGTCGCTAACGAATTAATTCTAAATTAACTCGTTCGCCCGAATTAAAATCTAATTTTAATTCTGCGTCGAAATCTAATTTCGTTTAATATATCAAATATATTAATTTATCGATTAATTCCAAATTAATCGTTCTCTCTCTTTAATTGATATTTTATCCCAGATAAAATATCTTCGCAATTAATCCCAGATTAATTTTCTCTCTCATCTAATTAATCACAGATTAATTAGAGTGCGAGTCATACGTCATCGGTGAATCTTTGGGAAGCGACCCATGAGATCCTCGGATATGTTGGCAGTAAATTCGGTCGTCGGACTATCCGAACACGTAAGTACCTCGTACTACGTTTATACTGATTTACAAGACAATGTTGGCCTCTAGCAAAGCGCCATGCCTCCCAATTTCTCCGGAAATATCCTTACATGAATAAAGGATCTATATCAGGCGTAGTATACGTAGTATTGCGTATTTCTGTCCAGTATCAGATGATCACATGCGAGGCCTGGGGCTGGTACAGTGTCTGCCCCGTACGAAGCATATATCGGATTACGAGCAACTAATCTCTTTAAAATCGGATAATCATGACCAAGTCATATTATCCCGACGGTTGCAACCTTATATAGAGAGCCAGTTCTGTATCTCTGCGCGATCATCAACTCCATATGACTGAAGTGACACTTCCATCTCGACATCACACCCAACACACTACGATTCTCGATATACCCAGAATTAGCGTACACAGAACCGGTTAAAGCCCTGGACGACCTCGACCAAAGTATATTGATTGTCGTATGCATTAGCGGTGCAAGTCTCAGGTTAAGACCAAATACATATACCCTGATTTCAGACTTCCATAGACACATAGTCATACTACCAATGGAATTCCGAGGGGGTCTTATCCAGAGCGAAGCTGTTTCCCGTATCATCGGAGAAACACAACCTCCTATTACACTTACATGAGTATCCTATACCCAAATATATGAGAACTATGCCGTTGTGCCCTCACAACGCGCACAAGTGTAATACTAGTCTTTTACGCATTCATCGATGTCCAATCTCGATAATGCTCTGACTAGGGATATTTAATGATTTATCCTTCATGGATTGATACTGTCTCATATCATTCTCAATCCAGGAACAAATCACAAGGACCTCCTATCATTTATATATCTAGGTGATCTAATCACAAATGATAAGAGTGCAATATCTTTTGTCACATAGTTAATTTGTACAACAACACCATGATCTGTACAAATAATGACGCTGTGGGTCATAATTGTCCAACAGCCTCGACATTCCTGCCAAGTAAAAGAAGAAGACGTGGTCAGTTCAGAAGTCAGATAAGTTCAGGTCATTTATTAGCTAGAAAGTCAATGAGAGTCTACCCAGCCGCCTCGAGACTTGCGGAGATGCAGTCTGGACGAGCCCTGACTCCAAGAAGGCAAAGTCATTAACCCTCCTCCAGTGGCAGGCGTAGCTCCAGGCCACCTTGATCCTAGCACGGACCACACGAGTTACCTTGGGAGGATCCCTCCAGCAGGCTGAGAAAGTTTAAAGAGTTAGCATTTTTGTGCATGAAAGTTGAGAAATGAAGAGAAATTGAGACATCGGGTCCTAACTGTAGAAAACGCTTTCCTCGCGCAGCGGAAGCGATTAGGCACACGGATCGGACTTGAAAAATTTTTCTGCTTTCCCCTTCCTTTGGCCGAATCTGACCAGTGAGTATACTGAAATTTTGCTTCTGTTTCGAACAAGATTTCAGCCCCGGAATACCCCGGAACAGCCCCCGAACTGCAGTGAAATAACATACTGTTTTGGACCCGTTACACAATGGAACTGCACACAAATCAGCCCCTAATTTGCGTGAACTGCAAGGATTTTTTAGGTCTGATTTTTCACTCAAAATACAATCACAATACAGCCCTAAAAGGTTCCCTAGGTGTTTCCCAAAATCCCGAGTTAAAACGAAACAAACCGAGCCCCGAATCAATTATATGATTCACGGAAATGAACAATAAAATAGTCTCACTGCCGTGAGATAGAGATGAAGAGAATAATGATTTTGATTCAACGCCACAAGGTCTTCCAAGCTATGTCTCACAACTAACGGAAAGTAGTGTGGGCAACACTCACAAAAATAAATCCCTAAACGATTTAGAGATTTTAGTCACACTTAATATTTTGTTTTTCTTCTTCTTGTTCTTCAATGGAGTTTCTCAATTTTGAGAGAATGGTAGAGAAGAAGAAGAAGGTGGCTAGGGTTCCAAGAATGAGAGCGAGTAAAAAGAAAATCAAATTTTTTTATATATTTAGGTCAAATTGTTTCCAAAACCAAAACAACCATTCCCCTCCCATCAATTCAAAAAATCGGCCAAGGCTAGGGTTTTTCAATTTTTTGTAACATCAATTATTCAATTACCATTATTAAAAGGATGTTATAAAATTGAATAAGCAATTAACCATATTGAAAGTCATAACTTCCAATAATAATGCAAAGGATTATTTGTTTCCAAAACAAACAAATCCATTCCCTTTATTCTTGTTCAATTTTCGGCAATAGCATATATTTTCTTTATAAATTTTGTAACATGTAATAACAATTGATTGTAATCATTATTCACTTTCCATAATGGAAAATGAGTTACAAAACAAAAGATTAATGCCTTGAAATATATGTAATATCTAAATTAAACTCAAGGGTTTCCAAAACCCATAATTTAGAATTTACAATCTTAGCCTTATTAAATTATATCATATATAATTTAATATTTTGTATTTAATAATTATCATATAATTATTAATACCATACATTAACTTTTAATATATAGTTTCAAGTGTGACAAATAATATTATTAATCATATTAATAATATTTATACATATGTGAGCATATAATTGGACTATCCAATTATACTAAATCCGCTATAGTAAATCGAGCTAGCACAGGGACCAAATGGACCTACGGTTCCGAGCTCCAATAATCTCGAAATATTAATTAAGCTCTTAATTAAATATTCTGAATTATTAACTCCGGGTTATTCCACTAAAAACCCGAAGTTGAACTCTCGTTGCCGCAGATGATATATTAAGCTGAACCAAGTCAGTGTCCATCGATATAGCCATTACATACGAATTGACCTTTCACGAGTATCTCGTAATTAGAGCCGGGTCATAATGTCCGTTATACCCCTCTAATTATTTTTTTACCTTAAGTACCATTGATTCTCTAATGAACGATTTATTCATAACTATTATGAATTTTAATCTTTCTATTCGTAATAGAGAGACTTGAGTGCTCAAATCGTTCAAGTACTGAATCAACCCTTAAGAAAGATACTCATCTACTTCTAGTAAGAATGAGTGAACTCCATGTCTATATAAAACGTTCCCAGCTACAAAACAAACCGTGTCCCCAAAGTACGTAGCTATTGGTCGGGACTGCTACACCAACCTCACCTTTGTAAATCAAATGACATAGCCTGCCATGCAGGAGTTCGTAGTACACTCAGGATTAAGATCAATCTATATATGACCATCTAGTAGATCGAAATGACTTTCTTAGTCTAACAAATATTATAGGAATGTCATTTCCATCTGGGTCCAGTCCTATATGTTCGCATCGTACAAGGTGCCTCCATTCTCATGTCTCTACATGGATGATCCGGATCAAGATCGCCATACAAATATAGAATGGACCGCAGCTATAGATAAACCACAAATAAAGTACCCATTTTGTTTGCTCTCTATGGACTATTTAAGATTACTAACTTCGGACTTAAATCCTCTTGTGTATGACACTCATACACTAAGTCTGAAGGCACATAAGCAATCTAGGGTATTTAAGATGATATACAATATGCGAAAATTAAATAAATAATTTGATAAATGAATAATGCATCGTTTTATTTCAAAACACATAAAACCGTTTACATCACATGTAGCTCTAGGGCATACATTCCAACACTAACCTCCCGCTCTGAAGATATTAGGTACTTCAGTCATTTCCGGGCACACAGACAAGGTCCGTCCCCAGTCGCCTGTGACCCAGAACCAGGGGTCTTTGAAATTTTTATTGGTTTGTGAAAGGTCTTTGATAAGGGCGAGGGCATCGATATATGAAGAGAGATAATACCAACCGTGGTGAGTTTTTGGGTTGGCCTTCAGTTGGTAGAGCCTCTTCAGTTCTTCAAAAGTCGATTCTCCGAGGCCGGCCCGGTGCCAGATCACATGCAAACCGGCCAGGATTTCTCCAGCTGTTCAAATTTAGCTGACAATGGGCAATCTCCATCATGGCCAACATTCCGGAAAAGTATGGTTGAATGGGCAGCCGAAGACCGCACTCAAAAAAAGGAGGGGAGAAGAACGACTGAGCCCTCGTCGGGCTGGCTTGCACGATCACACGAGCCAGGGACTTCTAGAGCTATGCCAATTGGGACTTCGTACTGTTGCCGGAGCAGGCATAGGGCATCTCCCGTTATGATGGAAGGTTGATTCATGTCCAAGGTCGAATTACCCAGTTCTCCGGGCTCAAGGTCTTTCCGGGGGATTCTTTGGTGGTATGAGTCATTTTTTACTTCAGAAGGGGTAGGGGTAGTGTCCAAATCCTCTACGCTGGGTACCCCCGAGCTAGAAGAGGTTTCCGTAGCACAAGGAGGTTGAGGTTCTACAGGTTTTGCCGAAGAAGATTCAACGTCAGACATGTCTAACAGTCGCCATGAAGTATGGGCCTACAGTTTCTAAATGCCCTAGCAACAGCCACAAACAGCAAGTCTCTATTTAAATACATACAACCAAACACGAAAAAACCAAAGATCTGAAACACATGTATTACACCCCAGCACCCATCCTATAACTAAAAAACACAAGTACAACACATCCAGTACCAAAACCGAAATCACATTCACAACACAAAAAAGAAGAACAAGCAACAATGAAAGGATGCAGCAGATAGAAAGAGAAATGGTCGGGCGGAAACTTACTTAGAGTGAGAAGAATAGTCGGTGTTTGATCTGAACGGTTGAAAGTCTGCTGGTCTTACGAGCAAGTCTACTTCTTTGGTTTGAAAATTGTGGGCTTCGTAAAAGGAAGAAATGAGCACTCCTCCGCCTTTTTGTAATCGGCATGGTACAGTTTTGGTCGTTGGATCGGGAAAATTTTCGGATAGGTGCCGCGTGTCATCTATGAGTTCCGTCTGATCAGTTTGGGATAAGTGACTGGGATTGCGAGACCCTTTGGCTACCTCGGGAACGGTCGATTGATTTGAGTTTTGGCGGGAAGACCATAAGCTTTTGACAAGTGGCACGTCCGGGTAGAACCTTAAAGATTGATTGGATTGGCATTTATGAAAGAATGATGGCTTACGATTTTCGAGGGACGGCTGTCATAAGGGTGGAAGAGGAATTTTATTTGATTAGGATGAAAGTTGGAGAAAATCATCAGCACCCTCCGAACCGATCACCTGAAGATGACCGAGGAAGGTTTGGAAGAAGCGCGAGAAAGCTCTCTGTTTTTTAGTCGGCCCACCAGTTTATTGTTCAGGCTCACTTCAGATTCCTTTCAGTTCCCGGCACCAACTCATACACTCGTTGGAACCGAGAACTAGAGGACAGATGTTGATGGGGATTTCTGCTACTAAGTCTTTTGCTTAGTTCGGTAAGGGCAGAAGAGGAAATTCGCCTCATAAGGAGGTCAAGGGATCAGAAAATGTGTATTGATTCCTCGGCCTGACACGAAACTCGGTTGACGAGAATGACCGACCATAGGATGTCGCACAACGCGGTTTTAGAGACCAACCACATAAGAACTATGCCCGACCACACTAGATCAAAGAATCAGACCGGATCTACCAGCTCTTTGAGCAGATCGATGAGCTCAGATATCTCGGGTCAGGGCGGAAGTAATTCTGGAAGTCCGGCGAGTCATTTGGCCGACCTCTTGAAGACCGACAGAATATCGAAGAAGCTGGATCTTTCCTTCGACACGTGTCATTTCTCAAGAGCACTTTACAAGTTGTCATCATTATTTTTTGCGTGTGGTAGTAGAGAAAGCAGAATGATGTGACAGGCCGTCATGAGGCAGGCTTACTTTCGGCGAAGACAGTCCTGGGGCAGAGAGCCCGTCAATCAGTCGGTGACCGCGCGGGAAACGTCATAAAGTTAGAGGAACAATGTGTATTTCCCGAGTATATAAAGGGAGGGTAGATTCATTTGTATAGGTTGGGTTTTGAGATATAGCAACTTGTAACACAAAAGAATACCAATTGTAACTCCTTTCAACTGCTCGGTCGCGTTCTAGCCTGTCTCAAAACAGGTCAGCCGAGTCAGCTCTTGGCAATAAAAACAACCATCATCGTTTTGTGCCCATGGACGTAGGTCGAATTCGCTCCGCCGAATCACGTTAAAACTCCATTGTCAACTTGTGCGCTTTTTCATCTTTTACTAAATTTACTTTTGGTCATCCCCAAACCAAACAAATTAAAGGTTGAGGGAATGTTGTCTCGGGGGAGTTATCTCGAAACTGCCCCTGGAACGAAAATCGGCCGTCAACATTTATCTAAAATTTTGATGAAAATTAATACACATCAAATGAAAACTATTACATAATTAATAATTTCGGGTGAATTTGATTTAATAATGATAATTAATTGAAAACTATTACATAACTTTCACCCAATTTCAGACAAGATAACGATAATTAACTAGATCGGAATTTGAAAATTTCATTATTTATTAATATTTTAAGATATTATAAATATTCAATTTATTAATTTTTGAATTTATGTTCTTAATATATTTTTCAGATCTAAATTTAAATAAAAATACTTAAAATATGATTAAATTTTTTAAAATCCGGCGTATTTATTAACCCTCATTAAAGATTATGAAAAGAGAAAAAAAATAAAAATAAAACTGCTGACTTTCATTTTTAGAAAGAAATAAATTTTTGGAAATATGAAATAATGGTTAAAGACATCAATTTAAAAATCAATGATTAGGAGATATTTTGTTAATGATAAATAATTATATATTTTAATCTCTTTTCACAATATACGATTATGAATATCATTAAAAAAAAATATCCTCTCAAAATGCTTATAAAAATTTATCGAAATTAAAAAGGTGAAATCAAACCGGTCAACGGCATCCAATAGAAAAGCGCCACGTATTCAGCCTAAATGCGCCACCAACCCTCCAATTCCAAATATCCCGTTTTAGATTTCGCTTCTAAGGAACCAAATTTTTTAGAACTTGTTTAGTTGAAAATTAAGTTTTTTAAAAAAATAAAAGACAAGAAAAATGGGAAGCACGAGTACGGCACTCATGGCTCACTTGCGGCTGAGCTACGGCTGCTTCTCTACACGACACGAGCCAATCAGAAACCGAATAAGTAGTGTGAAAGTTAGCAGTAGTTCGAGGCTGAGATTCGGTGTTTCGCGGAACAGGAGAAGGTTCGATGGACTCGTTTGTTTTGCGGCGTTTGACGGTGATGCTGCGAAGGATAAACAGCCTGAGTTAGGTTCTACTGGCGGTGTTGGCTCTGCTGTTGAAGATAGACCTGGTAAGATTAAAAACCCTTTTTTAATTAAATTAAAAAAAAAATATCGCTTTATTTATTTTATTATTCTGAATCTTAAATGTTTACATGTAGAAATTTAGTTCTCAATTTTTGAATGTTTATCATTAGAGACGATAATTGACCTTATTGCAGAATATGTATCTGTTTTAAGACAGGTTGGTTTTATTTGTTTTAATTTTTTTTTCCTGTTCAGAAATTTGACTTTCAAATTCTGTTTTAATTGTTGTGTTACATACCAGCTTGTTATGAAAATATTAAAATAGATAGAAATCCCACTCACTTGTAAAAGCTCTACTAATTAAAGTTTCGAATAGGTAACTGTTGTAGCAAATATGAACTAATAGCAAGTCATATGTATGCATTTATAATTATTCTGCTTGCCAGGGCCATTGGAAGTGGCTTGGTGGTACCATAGGTGGACTTAAGAACCATATAAAGACTTTCAAGTCCAAGGTTGAGTCGCCTATATGTCACTCAATATTCCTAAAGTTCTAAGAGCCACGGTGAGAGAGTAGAACATGCCCAACAACCACTCACGTGGGTGAAGTTCCCTATGGGGACAAAACCATACGGGACCATTCCGGAGAGTAGTCCCAGGCACCTCCTTCGAGACCCAAAGCGGATAAATGGCCTTGTAGGAAGGGGGTCGCAAAAAAACACCTTTGTTGGGGTGGTTTTAGTGTTATCAGAAAAAATTAAAAGGGGAAAAAAAGTGATGAGGTGTTTGACAAAATATTGAGAACCTCCTTGGAGTGGTGAAGTTAGGTGGATGTGTTGGTGCTGCCATGTTGAGAGTTTTGTTGAAGAAGACTAATGCCTGACTGCCTAAGCTAGGACCAAGAAGTGTGCTCGAGTCATTTTCCAATCTTCTTAAGAATCACAGGATGATGTAATATGCAGGTCTTTCATAATGTCAAAACAACATGCCCTAATGTAGCCATGAAATAGCCTAGTATAACCTAGGCTAAAGTGAGCGTGAACTGAAAAATGTGGGTCATTTAGGATGACATGGAGTAGGTGGCAACAAAAGTTTCAGAGCAAGTTGGGAGTGGGTCATTTATTTATTACTGCTAATTCCTTTATATTGATTATGGGTTGGCTGGAAAGAGATTGTGGAAGATGTATATACAAAGTTTTTTTCTCTTTTTATGTCTGTTGCACTACTTCAGTAAGCAATACAAATAGTATGCTGCCAGCTCATATGACAGAAATCACTCTGTTTTCTTAGGGATGGCTTTTAATTTTATTCAGGCATATATATATCAATTCACATTATTTTGCTAGCTACTGGAAAAGTAATGATTTTGCAAACGTGATAGATTTTTGAATTCTTGGAACAAATTGTATTAATAGGCAACTAACTTCCAATTTCGGATTGGATTAGCCAGCCGGGGGATAGACATACATACCAATCATCTTAAGATCTCCAAACCTAATTAATATGTGAGACATATCATCCAGCAGTTATGTGCACATAGAGCAGTGAGGATTCCATTTGGTAGAAATGACTGCTGAAATTGTTTATGCTCTGCTACTGCAAATACATGCCAACAAATTTTTCGCTTAAGAAATTAGTGTTGATACTGAATTATTCTGGGCATTTTCCAAAGTTGGAATTGTACATATGAAACAAGTTGTTCTTTTTTACATTCTAGTAGAAAATCTTAATTTCTAGTTGTATTATTCTGACATGCAAGTAATTTTTTATTTAGTTTTCATTATTTTTCTCTCTGGAAATAGATTTCTATGTGAATTCTGACATGACTTTTTTGATTGACTACTTAGATGCTGTTGATATTCCAAGAGATGAAACTTTGGCAAATCCAAACCAAGATGGTGGGGAAAGTCCTCTTTATAATTTTCTGTACCCTGATAAAGAGCTCCTTCCTGATGATAAAGAAATGAGTATATTTGATCATCTAGAAGAGCTGCGCCAGAGAATATTTGTGTCAGTTTTGGCAGTTGGAGCTGCTATCTTGGGATGCTTTGCATTTTCCAAGGAACTGATAATGCTTCTCGAAGCTCCTGTTAAACCACAAGGTGTACGATTTCTGCAGCTAGCTCCTGGAGAATTTTTCTTTACAACTTTAAAGGTACAGCTTAATGATATCCCTTCCTTCAACATATTGCATATTCCTTGCTTTAGTGATGCAACATACATGTGTAATTAATGTAACATAGATGTAAGTATGTTATACTGTGCATGTAATCTTAAACTATTCAACTTCATTAGGATAAAAATTAATTGGCTGTTAATAACACAATTTCTTATGGTGTACTGCAGGTGTCAGGATACTGTGGTCTTCTTTTGGGAAGCCCAGTAATTCTCTATGAGTTAATAGCGTTTGTTCTTCCTGGTCTGACAAGAGAAGAGAGAAGGTTCTTGGGGCCAATCGTTTTAGGTTCCTCTGTACTTTTCTATGCTGGTGTTGCCTTCTCCTACTGGGTTCTTACTCCAGCAGCCTTAAATTTCTTCGTTAGTTATGCTGAAGGGGTTGTGGAGTCTTTGTGGTCCATTGATCAATACTTTGAGTTTGTACTTGTGCTCATGTTCAGCACAGGCTTGTCTTTCCAGGTAAAGATCCTCTTTGCAAGCTCATTTTTTCTGATGATGACAATAAAGGGTGTCAAGTTTTCCTACTAATTAGCAATACGTGGACTGCAAATTCATATTTATATACTGAGCTGCCAGTCAGACTTTGCAACCATAGTCCATACCCCGGAAATTCTGGTTGAAATTTATATTCAAATTCATTACTATGAATCTCGGCCCTGGGTTGTCCTTGGTAGTTGAAGAAAATACACAATATAAATATAAACTTCCTACATTATTTTGCTTGTGAAACATCTCAATTACTAATCTTTGTCCCTTTCAGATTGTCCATAGGAAATATATTTTAACATAGCATTTGACTCTTTCAGGTTCCAGTTATACAACTTCTGTTGGGACAAGTTGGGCTAGTGACAAGTGACCAAATGTTATCAATCTGGCGATATGTTGTGGTTGGAGCAGTCGTCGCAGCTGCTGTACTTACACCATCAACTGATCCTCTTACTCAGATGCTTCTAGCAGGACCCCTTCTCGGTCTTTATATGGGTGGTGCATGGATGGTTAAGCTTACTGGGCGATGAATGATCTGTCCCTCATGCTTCAAAACATTTAAAGGGCATGCATGGCTCCTGCATATCTTCAGAAGAATGTAATATAGAATTGACATGGTAAGAAAAGGAAATGAATATCATCCACATCATATCATCTATCTGATTTGTACCATAATTGTATGTAAGCTTTTTCCCTAGATGCAATGGCTGTGATATGAATTGTTCAGTATTTCAATTGATTTTGCCCTTAAACAAAGCAGGCCAGAAGAAAGACCATCAACACAGTATTTGAATCATGCCCATAAAATCATATACGCTAGTATACAAATATACAAGTGAGGTTACAAAAGCCAACATAAAACTCAAAAACTCCAATTTGTAACCATGACCCAAGTAAGTCCACTAAGAATGCAAATAAAGTCCAGAAGGCAAAACAGAAACCTAGTCCTTTTCCTTTCTAGATTTGGCAGCATGAAATTTTGCAACAATAAATAACAAAACTCAGAACACGTGATTGATTACACATTGCCGACAGCAACCGTCTCTCTCTAATGGCTCAAGGAAACATTCTGCAGTTTGCCCTCCAAATCAGTTGTATTTAAGCAATCTAGCTCAGAGTCCATTTGTTTCAGCAAACTCCTCAAACCATTACATGCCTGATTGAATGCTTCTGAAGAGCTGTTAAAACTTTCTACCTCTTTCTGCAGTCCGTCTGTCATGCTTAACATTTTATCCGATGCTGCCTTAATGGCAGAAACCTCCTGCGGGGGGTAAAGGCAGGCTCCGAGTTCATCAATCTGTACACCAATTCCTTGACATGCCTTCAACAATCTTTCCAAAGAATCCACAAATTTACCACCATCACCTGGATTTTCGAGCTTAAGCAAACTTGTGATTGTGCGGATTAATTCCTTTATGACTACAAGTGTATCAGATACAATCCCAATAGCTAATTGAGCTACTTTCATCTCTTCTGATGACAAGTCATTGCCTAAATCATCCAAACTGGAATTATCATCCTCTTGATGCTCACTGTCATCTTTAGCAGATACACAATCAGAAGCTTCTTTGGTTAAGTCAGAGGAACTGGGCTTGAGTTCCTTCATCTCACGAAGAACATCCTTCATGGAAACTGCAACTTGTGTCATAGCCCGTCCAATTGCAGTGATATTTGTGGCAGGGGTCTTCTTAAGGGCAGAACATGCTTCCCACACTGCTCCAACGAACTGTGGCATTGAGTTTTTTTTATCTTCATTGTGGGATCCTGCTTGTAAAAGTATATATTATATTAAGTCAAGGTGGTGTAAGTTTTGGTGGAAGAGAAAATGAGAACTAAAAACATAAAAATAAAACTAGTTTGTTTAGATGCTATGTAACATAGTGATGCCAAAACGCAATCAGTCAGAATACAACCAGACTACATTTTGAGACAACGGAGTGGTTTTCCCAACTCTAAGAGATACCACAGTGTGTATTGGAAATTTTTACATGATTCATTTCATAAATATAATCCCTCAAGTATCTAACGTATCCATTTTCAGAGAAAGTTGTGACATTCCAAACCAGTTGCAAAACATATCAGGGATGATCAATATCATTTATCCCTCAAATATATGATAAACTAATAAATACGGGAAAGAAAAAGCAGTATGGGTTGTGATGGAATAACAATTCCCCTGAATTCTTACCAACCGCAAGGTAATTAAACTTTTACACTCAATTTACTGAAAATTAACTTTAGATTCTTTTTGGTATGCTAGCACAATGACGCCTGATATTGAATCCACATTCGTGTTATTATTCAACATGGAGGTCAGCCATTTCATATATCTTTCCACAATCATGCAGCATACCTAGAAATGCAATCCATCTCCCATTATCGAACTTACAAATTTCTTTCACACTCATCACTAAAATTCCGTATGACGGATAGATAAATGGCAGACGGCCCATCTTACTCTATTACCATTGTGAGCTATCAGTCAGGGAAATAAGCTTAGATATCACTTGTAATCATTGTTTAAAAAAAGGGCCAAGGTGCCGCGTCGCCGCCTCGCAACCTTGGTGCGTCGAGGCGTCCGCGTCTGGCGGTTGTGTTTTAACCCGCTTCGTCGGCGTGAGGCGGCTTGCTGACGCGAGGTGAGGCGGCTGCCTCATGCCGACGAAAAGGTGACTCAAAAAATAAATAAATAAATAAATAAATAAATAAGGTCTTCATCACCGGAAATGAAGAAGAAGAAATCACGCCATCATCATCACCAAAAATGAAGAAGATTATGAAGAAATGAAGAAGAAGGAAAAAATAAAGAAGAGGCGTTATCAAAAACTTTTAAACGCCGACCGCCATCGTCATCACCATAAGGGTCTTTATTTATTTTTTATTAAAAAATTAATAATCTTTTAAGTGAATGGTGTACAGCTGCTTCGCACTTTTATTGTGAAGTGTGATGGAATTTAAAATTGCTTTTGCTATTGGAAGTCAATCTTTTAATAATCTTTTGAATTTTTTGTAGGAAGTCAATTTTTGTTGCTGGACTTTGTGATTTTTGATGATATTCATGAATCAAATTGTATTATAAAAATAATGAAAGTATTATTACTATTATAATATATATGCAAATATATATATATATATATATATATATATATATATATAAATCAATTGCTAATATCATTAATCAGCATTAATTATGATCTTCAAAAAAAATTCATTATGGATAGTATGAAATTAATTTATTATTAACAATAAAAGTATTTATTATAAATATTTAAATAAAAAATAAGTTACAAAAATTACTAAATATTTATAATAAATTTATTATTAATCAAGCATCATCATTTCATCAAGTTACAAAAATTATTAATTTTTTTTAGTGTTGGCATTAAGGCGTCAGCCTTGCTGCCTCAAGGTGGTCCGTCTCGCGCCTCAAAGGCCGATCGCCTAGAGGCCTTATCCGTATTTTTAAACATTGCTTATAATTACAAAGCAGCTTTTCAAATGTGCCTCTTATCAAATAATCTATCTCGTAAATGCATCATGATTCCTATCGTAAAGAAAAATGTATCATGACAATACTAAGAGATGCCTCACGGCAAGTATCAAAATTCTGACATCACATGAAGCAACCAGTTTAAAGTAAAAAATAAAGCTCTCACTTAATTTAGCATATACCAATGGCAGTGGATAAAACTATCTTCAGGAGTGTCATGGTAGTAATATATAGAGAGACAGAGTGGATGTGGGTTACCATATAAAGCAACAGATTCCATCATCAACTTAAAACTGGAATCAACAACTTGCTTCACCGATGCGTGGATACTGGATGAGAGAGTAGGACCAGCACCCACTGTACTTCCATGAGAAAGTAATACGAAGCCATGTAGCATATTGAAGTAAGCTGCCATGTTCTCCTCAATTGCTTTAACTTCTGGTGTTTCCCCAGTCCAAAGCATCCCGACTACATCCATTAACAACAAAACCAATCAAACACTTGAATCCCTATATTGATCCTCACAAAATCAAGAAACAGCGAAAACTAGAAAAAAAAATGCCAGAAAAATTAAAGCTTTGAATTGTTAACAGTTTTTATAGGCACTCAAAAAAAAAATCCCATAGCTAAGAGCACGTTTTGAGATTGAAGAGTTCAGCTTCGTGGAATACTAAACACTTCTATTGTGATTTCACAATTAAGCAAAAGGACAAGGATTACAAGTTACAAATACTCAAATAGACCCAAAACTAAAGTTAAAAGTTAATTTTTTTTTATGCTTTCAGAAAATCAATAAAGAAAAAAACAAGACATGGGTATAGCACAAAATTGAATTTTTCATTGAAAACATCGAGCATTTCATAAGAAAGTTCCATATACCCAACAAACATTCAATTGGGTATCAAAAATAAAAAATAAAAAGCAAAGACTGGAAGTGATGAGAATTTGCAGTACCAACAGTGGCTTGCTTAGAGACTTGTTCACCCATCTGTATAACATCGTTCCAGCTCACTTTTTCAAGAGATGAAGCTGCTGTTTGATTCAATAACTGCATAAATACACGCACAAAATCTCAAAGCTTAGATTTGAACATGAAAAGCTACAAATACAGAAACGCATATAAGTAAGTTCATAAATGCAAAACCTGTAAGGTCTCATGGGTGCTGTTAAGGTGATTATTAAGAGATCGAATCAGTTGCTCTTTCTCCTTCTCTTTTCTTCCCATCTTTCGTTCTCTGTGTGAACCGCTCGGTGGCTTGCTGCCGTGCCTGTGTTTTAGGGCAATTTCACAAAATAAAATAAGTTTTACAGCAAATTTGGATATTTAATACCAATAAAAGAAAAGGTCGCACATTTTATATACGATTTGGAAAGGAAAATACATGAATGCCCTCCATTAGTTTAAACTTTAAAATCGAAAGGGAGTTTCATTGTCATGTTCATGTATTTGTTGCATCCTCAAATGTATTTTTAATCTGAAGGTGGTTTTATGCAATCCTCTTTTCACAGGCTGTTTATCCACTTTGAGTATTTGACAAAGGTGTCCGAGAATTACTCTCTGAAACGATCATATACGATATTATCCTCGTAAGGAGTTTTTTCATATGGAGTGATTGTTGGACATGTCTGACTCTCGTTCATGAGATCCAAATATCTATTATGACATATTGAATGACATTAAGTCTTTAGTGACTTGAAACATGGATATAATAATCATAGGAAAGTCAAGATAATGGTTATTACAAGCTATTTTAGCTAAATTATGGATAAATAAATTGCATACTCTCGACATAAACTAAACATTAACCAAATTTGAGTTTGAAAATATCTTTTTAATCATATATAAAATCCAATAAATCTTGTTGATGGTGATTTTTGAGTCTAAGGGTCCACAACAAGTTCAAAAGGGTAATAGGGGGATTTCCACTCCAGTATGCTAAAGGCCGAAGACAGTAATCGAGGGCATCTGGCCCAGCAGAGTGGTCGGGCTCGGTTATCATTTCCTTACCGACCCGAGGAGTAAAAGTCTTAAGAGAAGCAGGGCAAATCGGGGACCTCAGGTCCTACCTGACCAACAAAGCTCGGAAAAGCGGGACAGCACTGATCAGGTCGGGCGTAGTAATGTAAGCACAGCTCGGGAACTTACACTCATTATAAAGCTTAGACGTGACAAGGCAACTTGTGGG
The DNA here is from genome assembly GCA_019454045.1 of Zanthoxylum bungeanum. Lineage (NCBI taxonomy): Eukaryota > Viridiplantae > Streptophyta > Magnoliopsida > Sapindales > Rutaceae > Zanthoxylum > Zanthoxylum bungeanum. The sequence continues at coordinate 125,830 of SKCR01024844.1, forward strand.
ATTATCTTCTGACACACGCCATAGCGCAAGCATGTGAATACAGGCTCGCATCATTAATGTTGCGTGTGGCAATACCCAAAAATGAGTGATTCAATGAAATGTCAGATGGCAGGTCTACTTTCGGCGGAACAGATGGGGCAGAGAGCCTAATTGGCAGCAGTGAGTTCACGTGGGTTACGTCCCGATGATGGAGGAACAGTGGTTATTTTCCTTAGTATATAAAGGGGTTGAGAACACTTTTGTAGGGGTTAGAAAATTTTACTCAAGCATTACTTGTAAGAAAGATAGAAAAGAGTTTGGACGATTGAGAGATATAGCAGCTCGGTCATACCCGACCACCTGTAAAAGAGGTCGGCTAAACCCGACCACATTATAAAATCAGTCTTTTTCTTTGTGTCCGTGGACGTAGGTTGGATCCATTCCGCTGAACCACGTAAATCATTTGTTGATCTTTGTGTTTGTTCTCATTTTCTGCTAAGTTTGTTTTTGGTTCCCAATAAATCAAACAAATTCACAATTGGGGGAAGATTGTTCGAGGAGTGAGTTTCCGAATTTACCCCTGAAATGAAAATCAACCGTCAACAAATCTCTTTGGAGCTATTTAACTTTCCCCTGATCAAATCAACCACGATTTTACAAGGAGTTAATATAAACCTGTTGCAGTTGCCAAGATCTCTCCCTTAAAATTTCTAAAGATAGCTCCCAAATCAACCAAACTCTTACATTGTACTTGGTGTAATTTCTAATCATAAAAATGACACACCGAAAGATACACACGGAAAGATACACATTAAACATAAAAATATGATTTTTTTTTTTTTTTTTTTTTTTATTTTTTATACATGGGTCATGGGGTGTCTTTGGTAAACTTAACTACCTTTTAAATAATAATTGAAACTACATCTCCACAGTGGCTCTATTGTAAGATGAATTGCATGAATAATTATAACGGGTTATAGAAGCTTCGGTGCCAAAAAGAATGGAACAAAAAGCTCCACATTTTTCTTTCATAACAAAATTAGCTGATCAAAATTGCTTCAGTTGCTTCCGTTAAACCATCTTGTGCTGAAAATCGTCCTTCAAATATCCTCTCCCTTGCCTTTCTCACCTGCAATATCAACAGGATTAACCAAAGTTGGAAAAATATTACCAAATCACCCGTACAATCTTAATAACGGCTTCAAAAACTATGATGTTTTATTTGGACTGATATTGCAAGTGACAGTCGCCCCCGCTCAAATATAAATTAATGAAAAGTTTGGTTTGTTAATGAAATAATTTTGATTTGCTTTCATTAAAATGAAAAGCATCTACCAATTCTATGAAGATCAAATTTTACCCCAACTAAATCAAAGTTCTGGCTACGTCATAATTTTTTACAGAGATTAAAGGTTGAGGGTGGACCTGTTTTTCCCAATTTGTACAACTTGTTATGATAGATAACAAAATTGTTTGCAAAAGAGCACCAGCTTGTATTCCAATCCATAGACCTGGTCCTCTCAACTCTAACCAGAAACCCAATGTGGCAGCAACTGGAATTCCGCAGAGATAGTAAGCTGCGAGATTGACATAAGCCCCTAAATCCTGCCATCCACAACCCCTAGCAACACCTGGCTTTGAAAGAAAGTTCAGATGGAACTGTCGCGAAAATGCTTATATCGAACATTATTTACGATAAACAAGAGTGGGAGAGCAGGAACTGACCTGAGAGTACACATTGTAAGCTGTCCAATATGACAGAGAGACAAACTAAAGGAGACATTCTTGTGACATAATCCACAACTTCCTTCTCACTACTAAAAATATAACCAAAAACATGCCTGCTCACAAAGAGAGTTGTGCTTACTATTATAGCCTCTGAGACGGCAAGAAACATCACAACTCTGACAGCTACACGAGCTGCTTGTGATCTCCCAGCTCCTAATTCGTTTGAAACTCTAGTGCTATATCAAAAAGGCCCAAAAAAAAAAAAAAGGAATTATCATATAAACCATGAAGAAATAAGTACAATATACATAGTATATTTACATGTATATATGCTGAAGCAAACCTTGCTGCAGCACCAATTCCATCTGGTATTGTAAACAGAGTTGAGATTGTTGCTAAGCTGTTAAAGAAATGTAAACGGTGAAGGCTATAAATTACTCAACTTCTCATTTCCATTTTAGAAGTTGTTATTAATCTTAAATCTAGACAGAACATACCATACAGACAGAACTGAAGTTTCAAGCTGTGGATTTGGGAGGAGCCCGGACAGTATGGTAAGAAATTCAAAAGACCACCATTCAAAACTTCATCATCAAAAGGAAAGCATATGTCAAAATAAAGAAAATGGTAAACTGTAAGGAAAAAAGGAAAAGAAAATTACCAAATCATAAAAGCAGAAGGAATAGCCAGGCGAAAGAACTGTCCAATTCCTTGGAATAGTTCCATAGATACCGGGACACGGGCTTCAGCACAGGAGGAAGAGTATTTCATGTATAATCCAAGTAAAAGTGCATTCAGCCAATACGACAAGCTGATTGATAATGCTGCTCCAAGGTTAGCTAATCCAGACTTGAATACGAGAACCCAACTGAGAATTATGTGAAAACAAATAGTAATGCAGGAGCTAGTGAGCAAGGGCATTATCAGACTTTGTGCTTGAAAGAATCGAACGAGCGATTGAAGAGCTGCATAACCAAAGAGTGCAGGAACAAGCCACATTGAGAATTCACCAGCTTCTTGTGAAATTTGAGGGTCTTGGCCCATGAAAGTGAGTATTTTACTCATGTAAATCCACACGAGAGAGAGAGGGAAACAAGCTAAGATGAGGGAGAAAAGAGCAGTGTAAGTTTGAATTCCAAGATTTTGATATTGCTTAGCTCCATATGCTTGGCCATTTAGTGTTTCCAGTGCAGTAGACATTCCAAACTGCCATCCACACAACCAAATCTATTCCAGTTAGATTACTGTCTGCTTAATTTTGAAAGTAGTACACCTAAAGTACTTGGCAAACACCCACTTTTTACTTGGATGCTAATTTTTACGAACCAACCACTCACTTATATTTAACAAATTCTACTTCAGTCATCAACAATTATGGATTAAAAGCCACACCACCTCAAGTACCAAGCCCATATATAAACCAATATGAATACTATCATTATTCTTTTAGGACTGTATAGCAACTTTAGTTAAACAAGATTGGCCTGTTGACTACTTTTACAAAGAGATTGAAAAGATCAAGATTTCAAAAGTTGGGATACTTTTTAGAAAATCTCTTATTTAGTGCAATTAGAAAATCTCTTGCATGCAGTATTTTCGGTGGAACACATTAAGTTCCACTCTCTTGTGACGTTTTGCATATAGCAAGAATCAACCAAATGCTTGATTGAATTCCTAAATGAACATTAGTCAAAAAAAAAACCAACCTACAGCACCATATAATCTCTAAAGAAAAGTCTCACTTAAACGAGAGATTTTTTGGCTTCTATATTGCACATTTGAGGCTCCTAATTTTAGGTCAAATTTGAGAGCTACAGCCAGCTGCTATGAGCAGTCCCATGGCCACCCCTGGTCTCACTCATGCACCATGCAAATCAAAATAACTTAAAATAAATATAATTCAAAAAAAGAAAAAAAGAGGCAAATGTAATTCAAACATTCAATCTGACTATATAAGAGAAAATATTAAGAAATGAACACTTACAACAAGACTGAAGCCAGTGACAGAACAGAATGAGATGGCAATGGCAGTGCTGGAAAGATGGAGTTCACCCAGATGACCCACCATCATCACTGATACTATTTGCAGGAAATAGTGTGATAAATTAACAGCCACCAATGGACCTGATATGCTACCGACTCTCTTCACTTCTTCAACATACACATCTAACGTAAAACCACTAAAATTCTTCTCTCTTTTTACTTCTCTCTCCTTTATCAGCAAACCCTTCTCCATTTTCTAAGTATCTTTTATGATATGAACTCCACTAATTCTCTTATACAGCGACAGACGAAGAAACGTAACAATATTTACCACGTCACTCGGATCCTATTGCATTTTTTTATTTTTTTTTTCCGTCTCATCCATGGTATTGGATTTGTTGTCTACTGTCTTAAAACGGATTTGAATCGGTAATTATTATATAATAATTTAAATATAATAAAAAATTTAACACGATTCACTTGGATCCAAATTTATAGAAAAAAAATAAAAAATAAAGGTAATAATTAAAAAAATCATAAAATTTAATGAGTCATAATATAAAATGTATAATAACTAATAACAAGAAGGCTAATTGTTAAATATGCACGGACCATTATTTTTTTATTTTTTTCCCAATATAGTTTCATCCTCCCTCATGTAATGCTTTATTTTTTACATGATTTGCTGGAAAATATATGATAGTGATTTTGTATGACTTATCATATAAGTAATATATAAAAATATTGATTTCATGAGAAATTGTTATTGTTACCGAATACTAAATTGTCTCAACGCCGACTTTATTTTTATAATAGCGACTATAAAAGTAAGAATTATTAACTAAATAAATTGAAGAAAAAAACAAATAAATAGTAAACTGAAATGTGTAAAGGTAATAAGATAAGAAGAATATAAAATCACAATTTTCCCATAGAGATTCCATTAAATCTCTTTCCTAAAAATAAAATTATCTATAAACTTCTTCAGATAGTTAGATTTAATCAATTAACTAAATTACTATATTAATCAAGTTAAGAAGAATCCATTAGGATCAAGTCATTAAACGATTACATATGTCATGCAAGTATATTCCCATTTTACAAAGAAATTCATTCATCAATCAACTCATGTCTATGAATAAGATCACATGATATTTCTCTTAAGTCAAATTATTACATTTGTTATTCAAATTCATTAACGTTACCAAATCATTCTTATCGATCATGAATCTATAAAAAGCATTAAGAATTGGATAAAATAAACAATCATGCGTAGAAGATTACAGATCAATTACAAAAAAAATTCAATTAACAAAAATTTACATTAGGTTTCATTAAAATTCTAAAACAATATCTAGTTCATGATGGATAACTTAAACAAAAGCATCCTCATGTTCAATATAATAAAAAATAAACAAGAGATTAAGAGAATATGGATAAATGAAACAAATCATGAAGGTTGTCAATCTTCAATCTTCTTCTCCTAACTCTTATTTGATCATCTTGTTCTTGTGTTTTTGCCTCAAATGAGGCTTATTTTCCTCCCCTAAATTCTTTATTGACATAATCCTACTCTGTTTAGGAGTCAATATCGCACTGGTATCATGCCACTGAGGTTCAACGTTGTGCCATTGACTTTTTGATGATCACTGGAATTTTTGTACTTCATCAGTGTCTTGCCATCTAGTGCATTTCTAGATAGGACAGTACATTCAATTTCAAGCTCATTTTTAACTAGGAAGGAATCTAATTTTATCTTTGATGTGGATAATAAAATTTTAGATATTTGAGTATTCTTTCCAACACATTTTAAATCACCTAAATTGAATATCAAAATACAAAAAAAAAAAATTGTGGAAATTAAGAAACTGATGAATAATTCCCAATGGAAATCCAATAGTAATAAATGATTATGTTGTAGCAGCAGGGGAAGTACAAGAAAAGAGCTGGAAGGACTGCTTGTAGGCCATTTAATATATAACACAGAGATACCCAATTAGGAGGAGGTGGTATATCATGTACCGGGTGTATATGTCATCTCTTTCACAGCAGGCGGGTCTCATTATGTGTCGGGTGTATATGCTGTGAGAGAGATGACATATACACCCGGCACATAATATAATTTTCGAATTAGGAGACATAACATATGGCTGTGACATAATCCACAACTTCCTTGTCATTGCTGAATTGTATCCAAAGACGTACTTGGCTAGCCCTAGTCCATCTGGCATTGTAAAGAGACTCAGAGTGTTTATGGTGGTCGCTAGATTGTTTAACAAAATGATAAGAAAATGATCATCAAAATTAGGTTTCTAGCTACAAGGTCATGATGATCAAATTTACACACCATTTCCAATTTCTAAATTTTTTTTTTTATTTTTTTTTTGGAATTGTTAGAAACTCCACGGCTAAGAATAATGCCATAAATACTTCACCATAAACAAAAATCTTCAAAAATGGAAGATTGCAAAAGCAAAGCTATGATCTCAGATGAAACCAAATTCTAAATGCCATAATATCTTTTTTTAGCTGACCTGATAATTGTATATTAACGGCTGTTTGATCTGTAGTAGATTGTGATTGTATCAAAAGTAGGTCCAAAAGCTGTATAGAAAGCTATTAGCTACCAGCTTTCTGGCAAAGATCCCTCAGAAAAGCATTTTAGAGCAAAACAATGGCAGATTTCCTTAGTTAGAAAGTTGTCTGATCTTTTCAGATTGTTTTTATTTTCTTTCCTGTCTAATTAGAAAGAGAGAGAGAGAGAGTTTTTTGAGCAAAATAAGATCACGTCCAAATAAGATGAGTACAAAAGTTTTCAACTTCACATTAATAGTTGATCAATCCAATAACAGAAGGTGTTACAGCACATTTCAATCAAGACTTCAGAGTATTTTTTATAACAACCCAGCTTCTCAGATGGTGTGGTTTGAAATCTTAAAAACAAACTTTCTAGGCATCACCACCACATGAAAAGTCACAATAGAAATGTGATGTCTGTTGCATAGTAACTTAAACCATGCAAACTACTTCTCATCGGAAGGATGATCGGTTATTGGGAGTCGTTCTTCTCCATTGTCATTTGTTTCAGTGGCTTGATCAGGTGGAGGATGACTCTCTTCTCCATGATCATTGGTCTCAGGATGAAAATTGATTGGAAACTTTGTGACTCTAGGCTTGTCAGTTAATATGTTCCTTTGAACTCTATCAATCAAAACCTTTGTGGGAGGTTCCTCTCTTAGCTGCTCGTCATCATAATCATTGTTCACATAGTATCCCACTCGGATAAATTCCTGTCCCATATAAGAACATGTTAAGAGCAGTACAGTGACACCAATTATATCCTCTTCACGGATCTTTGATGGGTCCGGAGGGTCTGCCTGTTACAAGGCCAACAAGAAATAAGTTAATATGATTCCATTATGCAGATTAATGCTAAGAGACTATTTAAGGACATCCACAAGACTCATCAAGAATTTACCTGTAAGACAAAACGGTAGTTACCAACATTAACAGGTCCAACAAGCACGCTTTCTAGCTGTTGGTCATAAGTCTCATCCTCAGCAGATCCCACATAAATGAGTTTCCATTCCAAGTCTGTAACAAAGGATTTACAATAGGGTATTATTACAGAAGCAGTGGTCTAGCAAACAAAATTAGCTTCAGAGACACTTCAAATTGCGTACAAAAGATGTTACGATAGTTTAAACATTAGAGAATGGAAATTCATAGTGAATAAAATGTGATTCCACATTGATAGACATCTAATCACCAAAACACAGTACCGAACATTTTCCTCAATCCAATAAAACAGATGAAGATTTAAATTATTGAAGTTTAAAACATAAAATTTTATTAACCTTTAACCTATAACAGAAAGTTGGTTTCAAAAATTCAAGAAATGCATCTGAAGGTGTATTGCAAAGATACGAAAAGAGAGTGGATTAATTAGTTACTGTAAATCCTTATATAACTGCTATTAGCATAAATATCACTCAATGATTCTCATCATTTTATCTAATAATACATTTACTGAAATGGATGGGCCATCATTGCCACTCCATCCTCTCCAACAATATCTTTAGTGGCTGAAAAACAAAAAATCTGATTGAGTGAGATAGATAGCGCACCCCGTATTTTTTTTTCCACTTTTATATTAATTTCTCAATAAAATAATTCATATAAATTGTATTCAATAAATTTATCATATAAATTCCAACTCAATAAGCAAAACTAATAATCATATCACATGGAAAAAAGTCATAACTCAAATAAATAAATAAAGGATTCAAAGTTATCAAAGGGACACTATCTAGGGTTTTTATTATTTCACGTTTTAATTTTTTTAATTAAAATAAAAAAGATTCAATGAGGTGCACCTCCTGAGTGCCTTGTCAGATAGGCGTAGGGAGACATTGTAGCAACACCTCAATGAGAGGTGTGCATAAGTGTGCCTTTAATAACTATGCTCCTAATTGTATCAAAAACCCTTCCTCTGGATAACTGATAGCATTTAGCAACTTCAGAGATATTTCATGTCGCTATCAAATATGCAATCTCAATCCAGTAATTATATTCACAATTACCAAGATTTAATAAATTTTGGTCGAGAGATGAGACTGTATCCTCAAAGGCTCAATCACATGCCTCATTCAATGAACATTCCAGAATAGTTGCTGGTATGAACAAAAGAATTCTTTTCATAACATTTCTGATTAATGAAAGCCTATATGGGGGCATGTATGTTCGAGCAAACAGACATGGAACACCACTAGATTAAGTATAGGCAAATGTCAAAACCTTAATTACAAAATTTTGAACAAAAACCAGGCCCTTACAAAATCCTTCAGCTACCATCTTTTTACGATACTAGAGGCTACCCAAAAGAGAAACTTTTTATCTAAAACACTAAGAACAGCAGTTAGCAATAAAAAAATATAACTATTTTCAATGTGTTTGTGTCTCTTTCCCGGTTGATCAAAGAGACAATCCAACAATTTAATCCTTTTTTGCACATAAACTTGAATTCACATTTTTCTTTGTCCTCTAAAAAAGAAATAATAATAATAAAAAAAACCAAGACCAATGACAGAAATGCAAGGAAGTCCATCTAGCATTCTTGCTTGATAAATATCAAAATCAAACCATACATATTCCTCAATAATTTACATGTCAAATCAAATTCCTTCCACCAAAGACAGAAATGCAAGGAAGTCCATCTAGCATTCTAGCTTGATAAATGTCAAAATCAAACCATACACATTCCTCAATAATTAACATGTCAAATCAAATTCCTTCCACCAAAAGGGTGATTTAAATAAGCAAATCCCATACATAATTCGTAGAAATTGAATCACCCAAAGAGAAACTCATAACAAGCCATCAAATTTGACTATTAAATATTCATTGAAACTTATACTTTCAACTCATTGACTTCAATTTCCTGAAAATTTCAATCATATTTCTTGTCATATGTCTTCTACTATAAACGGGTTAAACTTAAAACTAATAGCAACCCAAAATATGAATCCATCTATACAAATGTTCTTAATTGTATTTTACAACATTTACTGTACCGATAGATCAACAAATTTTATAACTTACCAACCCTAATTCAATCACAGGTGAAATTTTCCAAAACTAACCGAACATAATAAAACAAGGGGTGGGGGGATTTGATAAAATTACCGTCTTTAAGAGGGGTCAAACACTCGTATGAGATTTCGAACTGGAACGGATTGAGAAAAGCGGCAGGGTTGTCCAAAACGGCGACGTTTGTGATATTTACGGCGCTCATAGTCTTGAGATATTAGAACGGGATTCTGCTGATGGATTGGCTTTGTTCCGGGATTCGATATCCTTCATCGAATAAAATGAGAAACCCTAGAGCCGAAAGAGGGGCTTTGAGGAGGAGGAGGAACGGTGACTGGGAAATGGCGGTGAAAAGGGACGGTCGGGTCGGGTTGATTGTCGAGGAAGTTTTTGTTCTCTTTATATTTGGGTGGTTACCGGCAGTAGCCGGTGGGCGGTGTGGAGGGAAAGGAAACTGCAGGATGGCGGGAGATTTTAATATTTCATGCAATTGTAGTGAAATAGTTTGAGGAAAAAAAATTATATGGTAGATAATGTATTAATTCTCTATTATTATTGATTAATTATAAATTTAATATATACTTATTAAATCATTAATGATTGATCATTGATCATATCATATCATTTATACGTCTATCTCACATGAGTCTTTCTCATTCAAATATAATAATTATTATAAAAAAGATCCATCTAATGGTGGTAACGGGTCGGGTCGGGCCGGGGCCGGGCTTTGAAAAGCCCGACCCGAGCCCGAAAGACAAAATTTTGGCCAAAGCCCAGGCCAAATCCGGCCCAATTTTTCAAAAATTAAAAAAAAAAAAATCTCACATTATTTTGAAGCAAAAAACAGTAAAACACAATTTCCTCATTTAAATATTACTTCCAAAAGCACACAAAGTTCTTCAACTTCACCAAATTGATTGGCTTTCTACCAACAACATATTTGGATTTCTTCAATTTGTCAAGAAAAGTTACTTCTTTGGATTTCTTCA